>JBBBDQ010001762.1:0-52500 GCA_037127315.1 Ascarosepion bandense | reverse complement strand
AGCTTAGATGTGGGACAAGGCCGAAAGTATGTCTGGAACTCAGTGAGGATCGAACTCACTACTCAGTCGTAGTTGTTCTATCGCGACAAGATCACTAACCATTACAACACGTCGAGGTGCTCCATAAGAGTAAAAAATATGTTGCTATAAATGTTGAAAAAAAAGTAATAAGTAAAAAAACAATTCATTTCGAGAAATTTCTTAATCTTCTGCTCCTGGGTATGACAGTAAACTGCATCCGACAGCAAAACTTCTGATTGCAAGGCTGTGAGGAGCATTCAACCACCATTAATTGCAGTTGCTTCCAGGTCCACCTTGACGCAGAGTGGTAGCACTTGTTAGGGTCCCAGCTATGGGTAAATAGTTAACCACCAAACTGGGGTCAAAACATTATGAAAGTATTAAAATAGACTTTTATGGAAAAATATACATTTTTGAAGAAAACACTTATTGGCCTAACACATTTTTGTAGGAAAATAATTACTACCAGCAATACATTTTTAAAATACAAAGCTAGAAGACATCTTCAATATTCTAAATTTAAAAAATTAATTTCATTGAAATATGACTAAATCAACCGTCTCACCATAATCAAACATTAAAAAAAAAACACCGTAAAACCCTACATTTTTGACAGTATATAACCCACCGGGGTTGATATGCCATTAAACAAAACTCTTCTTCTTTTTCCGTGTACCGTGTTCTTTCTGGGTGTGGTCGATCGTGATTCTCTACAATTCGCTATTCTGTTTAGCTCCTTTATGTTCTGTTCACTATCCCGGCCAGTCTCTGACCATTTACACCAACACCTTATGGATATTACCTGCTGTTTATATCTGTCTCTTGCCTTCAATTTGTCCTGTAAGTGTCAAATTTTCTTAGCCACCTTTCCTCATTTCATGTCCTCAAAACGTCTCCTATTTCTCTCTGATTTTATATACAAGCGTCCTGATTTGTCTCTATTATACTAAACATTTGTTGGTTATTTTCATGTCCTATCTAATCTATCATTTTCTCAGCATCTTTCCTCTAGAAGCATATCTCTTTCGTGAAATCTCCATTTTTTTCAAGATTCTGTGCTATATGGAACTGATATTACATTGCAGTTTAGAATTCTTTTTTATTTCTAAAGAATGTTCTTTTTCTTGACAGCTAACTTTTAAAAGATCTGGGAAGCGTTATAACAGAAGACGGAAATTGCGACACAGAGATCCGAAGGCGAATTGGCATGGCGAAGGAAGCATTCCAGAAGTTGAGTAAAGTATTAAGAAACAGGACAATTTCGCTAGAAACAAAGAAGAGAATACTGGATTGCTAGGTGATGTCTGTCTTTCAATATGGCAGTGAATGCTGGACAATACCAACAAAGATGAAGGAAAAACTTGAAGCAATGAAATGTGGTTCTACAGAAGGATGCAGCGAATATCATGGATCAAGCATGTGAGCAATGATGAGGTCTTGAAAATGATGGAAACAAAAAGGAAATCAATATTGAGCATCAGGATGAGACAGCTGGAATTCCTGGGACACGCAATGAGGAAGGAGGGCCTGGAGAATCTGATACTAACAAACCAGATAGAGGGAAAAGAGACAGGGGAAAGCAACGGATAACATATTTGAAGGACCTAATCAGGTGGATGACGGAACGAGGATTGCATGGTGAAACAGAAGAAGGCGTGCTCAGAGCCACCGAGGATAGGGAAACGTGGAAGGCCATGATCGCCTATGTCCTGAAGGGAAAGGCACAAAGAAGAAGAAGAAGAAGAAGAAGAAGAAGAAGAAGAAATGATGCTGACAAATTCAAAATTCAAGTGGATGAAAAAGTACAAATAGACTATAATACACCTTGTATGTTTTTCAAATTGGTTTTGTGTCAAACACAACCGATGTCCCCACAAATTAAAATATCAGAAAGATGAAGGTTAGAATGTGGAAGAATAAAATATTTCGTTTTGTATGTTAAAGTAAAATGTCATTAACTAAACAGAATAACAAATTTTGAGAAGAAAATGTTCAAAGAGAAAAATGTACGTAATTAAAAGTTCCAGAGAAATGGTAATAAGTGGCAGAATATGTGTATGTAATTAAAAAATTAAAAAATTAAAAATTAAAAGTTTAACAATAAAGTATGTGTTTCATTGCTTATTATGGGCTGGTAAGAGAGTGAAAAATAAAGTCAAGCAATAGAGGATATTGTACTTATCGGATGTTAGTTTTTAGGAGTCAGTTGAAGATATCTTGTTGTTGTTGTTGTTGTTTTCTTTGGCGGCGTGTGAGTGAATACGAAGAAAGGAAAATTGAAAGGAGCAAGAATGAATGTATGTCGACGAGACATGACATGGTCGGCGACTTGAATTTTTTTCCTTACATTGTGACGGGGTCCTTATCAGATTACCGCTACCATCTCGGACTGATTTTTGCTGATCAAGGGACGTGGTTAAGTAGTGGAATTTAATCATGTGAATGGATCAAACAGCATACCCCTTCTTTTTAGGTGCTAAGAAAAATTGAACATGGTCATAGATCAATTTGCTATTATCTATTCAATCAGAATTCAAAATTTTCACACCGACTTGTGAAATTTGCTTTGGTCTGGGTTTTTCCAAAATGTTTTCAGTTGTTCTGATCTGTTTTTGCAGGTTTTCAGTTATACTTTTTGTGTTTTAGTTAACTGTTGGGTTTGTATCGTATAACCTACTGCAGCGGAAATAACCTAAGAGAAGACATCAAAAACAAAATAAATGAAATGTACCAAATGCAGAAACGATAGCAAGATAAGCCTTTTCATGGTCATTACTCTACTCGTACCAACCTGTTATAGACAAACGACATACCCATCAATGGCTACGTAGGGCTGCATTAAAAGCTGAAACTGCGTGTTTTCTTCTCACTACACAGGACAGATGCTTGCTAACTAGATATTGCCAAGAACACTTACTGAAAAATTCTGTTAGCCCGAAATGTATATTCTGTGATAAATATCCAAAAACTATTGACACACTTGTATCAGGATGCACAGTGTTAAACACTGAACGTAAAACTCGCATGATAGAGTGGACCAATATCTGCACTGGAAAATATGTATATTTTACGGGTAGGAAGCTGAAAGAAAGTGGAATAAATATCACCCATACCCGGTTGCAGAAATAGGATGTGGATCAATTTTCTGGCGCATCGGGACCAAAGACAACAAGATCAAAATAAAAATTTCTTGCTGACATGACAGTTCCTGCAGATTTTAATATATCTTTTAAGCTCTTCCAAATGTATCAAAACTACAAATGTCTTGAAGTGGAAATCTTAAAAATGTGGCACATGAATATGTCAATAATTCCAGTTATTCCACATATTAGGAAGAGCTTCCTCTATGTAAAATGTTAGTGATTTCAGTTTTCTTTTGATTTTTTGATTATACAAAACTGATCTGGGGAAAATGTCATGATACCATATCTGAATTTAGGTCTCTGGTCGTGACCCGGAAGGAAAAACCTATACAACAGAAAACAAAGGTAATAACAACAATAATAACAACAACAACAACAACAACAACAACAACAACAACAGCAACAATAATAATAATAATAATAATAATAATAATAATAATAATCGTCACGATAGAGTAGGGCAATATTTCCATTTGAAAATGTGCAAACACTATGGAAAATATGTAAACAATATGATCATCACCCAGCACCGGTGTCAGAAATAGAAGATGTCACCATTCTATGGGGTAACATCATCTATACAGACAGAAAAATTGAAGCAAATAGGCCAGACATTATTGCTAAAAACCAAAAAGAAAAACTTGTCTATTAATTGATATGACTTGTCCAGCGGATTGTAACATAGCAACCAAGGAATTCGCAAAAATGTCAAAATATAAAGACCTGGAAATTGAAATAGAAAAATGTAGAAATTGAAAACAAGAATCGTGCCAGTGATAGTAGGTGCACTTGGAATGATAAAAAATGGAACAAAAAAACACACTGAAAGAATCCCTGGAAACCCCAGCTTAAGAGGTAAACAAAAAATTGTCTTATTAAGTACAGACCACACACTAAGAAGAACTTTGTCTATGTAACGCTAGGGATGTTAGGGAGATAGAAAAAACATAAAATGGAGCCGTAACAGAACACCACGACATGCCTTAGGTCTTCTTGCAGACTTAGTAGGTAGTGCGACCATAGCAGAAATAGAATTATAATAAAAAATGACATAATAATAATTGAGAGACACATTTAAAAACTGGGTTGTAGGATCTGAAAGTGTTTCTCAGTGGGATCTAACTTCAAGGTTATGAGCTTCTTTTATCAAAAAACTTTAAAGTGGGAAGCTCGACAATGTTTATTAAATTGGCCATTTGTTAAACATAACCGAACTCCCCAGAGTTTAAGATTATCAGAAAGATCGAAAAAATAAAAGTGTTTCGTTTGTATAAATAAGTGGAAATTTATTTATAGAGCAGAATAACATCAATTTTATCATCATCATCATCATTTATACATCACACCCAGATGGTGCATAGGGCAGCAACTGTTTTTTACGAGGCAGGGTTGTTAGCCCTTCACTCAACCCCCAAACTTGGAGGACCGGTGGACCATTCTTGGTCTTTACGTTTACAGCACCGGGTATTCCCAAATGGTCACCCATTTAAGTACTGACCAGGATCGAAGTTGCATAACTTCGGTGATCGGACTGGATTCGGTGTATTCAACACGATATAACCGTAGATCTATCAATTCTATAGGAAGTAAAATTACAAACTTTAAAAATATTTTAAGAGAAATAAACAGTTAAATGAATCCAAAGTTATTGCACTAAGGTCTTCGTTTCTTTCTTTTTTTTTTTTGGCCGGAGAGAAAGTGAAGAGGAAGAAAAAGCAATAAATAAAAATGGTACTGATCGACGTTAATTTTTAGAAATCACTTGAAGTGTCTTATTGTTGCTGTCTTCTTTTGTTGACAGTGCGTGGACGAAGACGACGAAGAAGCGATAAAAGGAAATAGAACACGAGAAAGAGAGGAAGTGCGAATGCGTGTCGCTGGGACAGTTTCTTCGATCAGCGATTTAAAATTTCTTTTTACATCGTGACGGTGTCCTATCTAATCTCTGCTTCCATCTGGCTGATTCAAGTTTCCTTCTCTATTTATATCTGTTGTGATCTAGTCACCAAATTATTGCCGTCATTTGGGCCAGAAAGACACAAAAGCGGAATAGTGCCAAATATTACAAAGACAGTAGTACAAACATATACTAATGAACAATTATTAGAGCTACTCTCAGAATTGTGCTAGAATAGATTTCACACACACACACACACACACACACACACACACACACACACACACACACACACATTTTTTTCTTCAGGAGGACCGCTGTCAGCCTCGTCCGACAGGGGTTTCTTGATCTATTTAAGTTTCTTTTGTGAATGAATTGAGGACTTTTATAATATAAACTTTATTTCCTATTCTTTTGTTAATTGTATCCTATTCCCAGAAACATTTATTATCCCGGTACATCTGGAAAAATTCTTCTCTTCTGGTTGGTAACGTTTTGTATGTATCTTGTTTGTTCATCCAGGTTTTGTCTGTTTGAGAAGTAGCTTGTCGAGCACAAACCTGATTTTACGCACAATCATTACCTCGGCTGCGGGTACTGATTATAGTGTGTTGTCGTTGGCCGTTATTCTGTAAACCTGAAGAAACTGTTGTAGGGCTTTTTCTTTCTTCAGAGCTGTTTTTAGCGTGCCAACGAAGCGCTCAGCCTGTCCGTTGGACCTTGGGTTATATGGAGCAGTCGTGATATGATTGATCTGAAAGGTCTCACAAAAATCTTTAAATTCGCCGGACGGGAATTGTGTTTCATTGTCTGAGACTAAACAGACGACTACCAGAAATTTTCGCTATTTTTTGGAGAGTAATGTCTGGCTCATTTTGTAATTCATTAGAACTCTACGTCTAATTTCAGCGTCTTAAGCGGAAAGGAGTCCCTGAACAAATATCAAACACTTAAAATTATCTGAACTCAATTCTGATAGTTTGAAATCGTCACAATGCGTGTTCGCTACTGACGCAAACGTGAAATTTTCACCAGGTTCTCTGGTTTAATTAATACTTTTTCCACTAAAATGTTCTGTAAGAAGTTTAATCGCCTCAGTGAATGTAAATTCACTTGTTTTCCGGAATAAAATATAATTCACAAAATTGGTGTTCTCTGCAGTACCAAGTTTCCGAAGAAGGCGAACTTTTTTAGAGTCCGACTAATTTATGCAATCTGTTGCGTATAACTCATCGAATCTTTTAAAATAGGCGACAAATGTTATATCCTCGTCCGGAGAATATGTAAAAGTTTTTACTGCACCCCAGATTATGTTTTGTGAGAACGCATTTTCGTTTTCACTTATTTGTCCCCAGTTTGCCAGTTTAAACCAGTTTCTTCGATCTTCAGTTTGTTTTTTAAATTCAAGCCGTTCTTTTTCAGCTTGCTTTTGACATTCAAAAATCTTTCTTTGAAATTCCATTTGCTTTTCTTGCCATTTAAGTTCCCGTTTATTTTGCTTTTCTTGCAATTTATGTTCTCGTTAGTCTTGCTTTTCTTGCCATTTAATCTCCCGTTGGTTTTGCTGTTCAAGTTGGGACATAAGAAATTCGAGCATAGTGGATTTAAATTTATCCATGTTTATACGTGTCTATTTTTAATACCCGAATACAAATTAAATTAAAATGAAAATTTTTCTTTCCTTTGAAGAAAAAAAAAACCTTTAGTTTCTTACTCACTCAGTTAAATGAAAACAGCAACTAACTGAAAGTGAATGACTTTGAATTCTTACTCACTCAGAGAATTACGAGTGCTTTTTTGTCCCCGAAAAACATGAATTCTTGTAGTTTGGCGGCTCGGGTTCAAGTTCAGTGAAAGTTAGTTGCACTATATTTTCATTCGGTTTCCTTTTCTGGATTGCCAAATATTGTTGAATAGAGCAAAGTGTGACGAAACTAGATTTCCGTGCGTTCAATGTTTAACCAATTTTGACAATTTCACGCACTTCTTTTATGATCCTCGAGGGTCCTTAAGAATTCTGGTCGTCCGTAAGAAACCTCGAGTCGTCCGTAAGAAAACTCGTCGCGAAGTTGTTGTGACCTAGTTATTGTGGTCCGTTGGGCCAGAAATAAAGACACAAAAACGGAATTGTGTTAAACAAATATATTACAAAGACAGTAGTCCAAACGTATACCGATAAACAATTATTAGTGCGACTAACGGAATTATGCTGGAATAGATTCCACTTTCTTCCTATCTGCTCTACAAAGCAAAACTGCTACTTTTAAATAGTTTCGGAAGAGTTCAATGTGTAGTATGGGTAAGTCACCATCACAATAGCAAAAAACTTTTTGACGCTTGTTACTTTCTCTCAGGTTTGTAAATCGCTCCTTTTTTTCCATTGGCTAGATAATATTTTTACTCAGGCACGCGAAATTTGCCTTCATCTTTTTCCATCTCTATGGAGTTAATCCTTTTTTCTATTGGTCAAGAAGATATTTGAACTTGCTCGCTAATTTGTAAACAATGAAGCGAATAAAATTACTGTTATTTTGTATCAACTACGCTTTTAAAACAATGCGCACATGTGGCTGTGACACACGTATCAGATTAGGTGTCATAGTGACAATGCTATACTTCGTTTCTTTGATAGCGTTCTCCATGCTTCTCTGTCACTCAATAATATTGTTTCTCTGCTTATCCATCAAACATTTTTGTTGAAAAATATTTCAGCACCATCCTCTCTCTGTGTCTCAAATTATACATTTTATTCATTCTCTCTTTCTCTCTCTCTCTTTATATATATATATATATATATATATATATATATATATATATATATAGTTATCCACAGACAGATCTGTTCGGCTGTATCATAGCTCATCAGTACAGTTAGATATCCGATTGCTTTTAACCCAGGATTGAAACCCGACCGAACCGGCGTCAGTTGGCGATTGCACCTCTGAGCTATGAGCGCTCGGTAGAAGGAGGCAGACTTTTTAGCGTGCATATTATTTTTATACACGCCCAATAGCCGAGAGTGTTCTAATTCATTACTGAATGAACGATGCGAAGATGCTAGCGTAGCTGCTGTTTTCCAAAGTCTATCATTCTTCCAGAGTTCTCATTCTGGGTGTGAGAGCGTAAATAGTCATCCGTAGACAGATCTATTTCGCTGTATCACAGCTCATCATTACGTTTAGACTCCGATTGCTTTGAACCCAGGATTGAAACCCGACCGAACCGGCGTCAGTCGGCGATTGTACCTCTGAGCTTTGGGCGCTCGGTAGAAGGAGGCAGAGTTTTTAGCGTGTATAGCTTGCTTGAAGAGACCTGCGTGGTCGAAACCTTGGTAGCAAGTAAGTGGTGTGTGTTCTGTCCTTTAACATGTTGTTAACTCTGCATATTCCTTTCATTTGTGTTAGATGTACAGGAGCACTTTTTTTTAACTACAATCTGCTGGTCCAATCAGCCAGTATTTGACTAGTATATATATATATATATATATATACATTTCCCCAAGAGATGTTGCATATAAAATCGCGAAATGCAGCTCTTTGGTAGCAGTAGGAGATATTTTAGGTAGGAGGCTCCTGGATGGGGGAGTGAAAGTGGCGCGAAATATTGAGAGAAACAACAGCATGATCGGAGTTGCCAAAAGAGCAAAGCTGCGTGACTTGGCAGGAGTCAGGTACAGAGGTTATCGTCTAAATTACGCAAAAATGGTAATAACACTGATATCATGCAAGAGAATCCTGAATGACGTCAAGCGGTTGTTTGCTGAGAGAATGAGACAGCGCAAAGCTGACCGCAAGTTCGGATCCAAAGACTATCGGTGGCTATGCAAACAACAGCAAATCCTTCACCCCTCCCTATTGAATGAACCTGACGTCCTCACAGCATCAGCGGACAAGTGCTTTGCTAGCAGATTCTCATCCAACTCGTCTGGAGTGCTCGCATCCGACTTCCCTATTAAAGCTGAAGCTAAACTGAACGAAGTTTACATAACCCGACACTTGTATCTAAGGTAATATCAAAACTCGAACCCCATAAGGCTATCGGAGATAATGGAATCCCGGTGATAGTCCTTAAGTAATGTGCCTCTGATTTCTCCTCTGTCCTTTCTAAATTCTATAATTAGTGGTCCCTGTATTGAAGAACTCGGGGGAACCCTCGGACACAACAAACTATTGCATTATCAGCCTTCTACCAATTTTCGAGACCATTATAAAGACTGAAATAGTTCAACATCTTACTGCCCATAAACTATTCTCAGATAGACAGTACGGCCTCCTCTTCGCCATGTCTACGGCTGACATGCTAACGACCATCACGGAGTACATATACCAGACTCTTGATAAGTCCGGCGAGGCACGTGCTGTTGCCCTGGACATTTCCAAGGCGTTTGATAGGCTTTAGCATGCTGGCCTTCTACTCATGCTACGGGGTATGGTATCACCGGACGCTTGCTTGATCTGATTAAATATTTTCGTATCTAACCGCATGATGAAGGTCGTCGTAAATGGGCATACCTCCACATCCTACTGTACAAACGCTGGTGTCCCTCAGAGCTCTATCCTGGGCCTGAAGCTCTTCCTTATTTTCATGATCTCCCAGACGTGATCAAGAGTCAAGTAGCCATCTACGCAGATGACACCACAATTTACTTCCGCATCAGTAAGAAATCAGGCGAGGCGGACAAACATAACCTCGCTGCTGATCTTGAGAGGGATCTACATTCTGTGGTAGAATGGGGTAAGAAGTGGCTTGTAAATTTCAAGGCGTCTAAGCTGCTGTTTGTAAATCATCAACGGAAACCTATTCTGCCTTCCATAAACATGGACCAAGCTAGTCTCCCCGAGAGCAATACACTGCGCCTCCTCAGCCTTACCCTCTATTTCGATCTCACGTGGAACCATTACATTGAGTCAATAGCTAAATTCACTGCTAAGAGTGTTTGGTCACTGTGACGGGACAGGATGTTTTTTTTCTCCTGAATCCATCTTGCAAATATACAAATCAATCATCCGTCCGTGCATGGAATACTGCTGTCATATATGGTCAGGCGCACCTGCTGTTCATCTCAGTGTTCTCGACAGGCTCCAAAGGAAAACCAGTAATGTGATAGGTACCGACTTAGCGGCTAGACTCCAGCCACTATCTCACCGTGGGGATGAGGTTTCCCCCTGTCTGTTCTATAAATATTTTCATGGCTTCTGGTCCAACGAACTTAAGTCCCTGCTGCCCCTGCCACAGATGTTTACTCGTGCAAACAGACGGGTAACTGGGTCTCACCCATTCACAGTTAGATCAACCAAATGTAGACGACAATTCTGCACCCCCAGCTTCTTTTCTCGCACTTCCCGCCTGTAGAACTTGCTTCCATATTATATATATATATATATATATATATATATATATATATATATCCTGGGTAAAAACCAATCGGATGTCTAACCGTAGTGTTGAGCTATGATTCAGCGAAACAGATCTGTCTGTAGATGACTATATATATATATATATATGTGTGTGTGTGTGTGTGTGTGTGTGTGTGTGTGTGTGTGTGTGTGTGTGTGTAAGGTAAATATCTTTATAAATATACATTTTTGAGATTCCAATTTCAAGGTCCTTGATTATTATTATTATTATTATTATTATTATTATTATTATTATTATTATTATTATCCGATTTCTGCTGTTCTCACCCCACCTTACAAGTCTTCAAAAAAACCTAAGGCCCTTAGTCATACGTTGTCATGGCTACATGTCATGACTCGTTTTTCTACCTCCCATAACCTCACTAGAGTTTCATGAACAAGGCTCTTATTAGTGTGTGGGCTGTATCTATCAAGACATTTGTTTTGTATTTCTCTTAAGCTGGAATTTCCAGGTTTTATTTTTTTTATGAATTATTGTGTTCCTTTTTTATAATTCAAAAAGCTCCTATTATAACTTACTATTCTTTATTTCAATTCTAACTTCTTTTTTCTATTTCATTTTCTAGTTTTTTACGCTTTTTTTTAATCATCTCACCCCAAGCAAGGCATTCCACTGCCACTATTGCGCATGGGGCTACATAGAGGAAGGTAAAGAGAAGGAGTGGTTAGACATAGGGAATGTCAGGAGGAAGGTGACAGATGAGTAAGGATACCGAGGATGAGGGTTGGGCAGATGGGAAGAGTGTTTGATAGAATGAGAGCAGGTTAGTGCGTTAGGAGGTGTCTATTGACCTTACATTTAAACTCCTGGAGATTGTAGCCGTCGGGGAAGCAATCGTGTGGAAGGGAATTCCACAGTCGGGAAGTGCGAGGAAAGAAACCGTTGGAGTAGAAGTTGCGGTTGCATTTTATCGGTTTCACTGTAAAAGGGTGGGATCTAGTTGCCGTGAAAGTATTTATAGAAGAGACACAGAGAAGCCACGTCGCGCCGGTCGGAGAGAGACTGCAGGCGGTCTGCCCAGTCGGTATCTATCACATTCTCCTCTGAACCTTATCGAGAAGTCCGAGTAGAATAGCAGGGGCACCCGACCAGATATGGCAGCAGTATTCGATAGTTTTTCAAAATCATTAGTTACAATATCAAATTTGGATGAAAATGACATAATAATAATAACGTTTGACAAGTTCCTAGATACATCTGCTTGCCAGAGTTATAAAATATTTATTTCTGCGGATTGTTCCACGAAGCAGCAGTTCTTGGAAAAATGTCCAAATGGAAAAACCTTTTTAGGGATGGAATACGAAAGATGGGGGCGTTTCATCGTGGTCTAGGTAATATGACTGGAAAGGTCTGAACTTGTAAAATCTAAGAAATGTATTTCGTATGAACTTGTACTAGCAAATTGCGATAAAACAATTTCTGTGAGAAAGGGATTTACTGTGTAAATTAATTCAGTTAAGTGCCATACGTAATAAACGCGTTGGACGATCATGTCTCGAAAAAAAAGAACTGCATGACTCCTACAGGAAGTAGTTTCAGAAAGTGGAAAGAAAAGAACTACATATAAACTGTTAGAAAACTGAATGGATGGTAGCCCATAATGCCACATCTAGTAAGAGCATACTACAATCAAGCAGGTACAGAAATTTGAAGATCTAGTAAATGCTTAAAAAAGTACTGAAAGTGCGATACGGAGATCCGAAGGCGTGTTGGTAATGCCAAGGTTGCATTCAAGAAGCTGAATAGAGTCTTCTCCAACGTCCCGCAGATAGACCTCGCCGATCTATGACACTTATGGTGGCGTCACACACGTGCGCGTGCACGCAAACTAAACAGCTGAGCATTCCCAAATACACGCATCTACATATGTACATATACGCTCTCTCTCCTCGTTAATCTCCTCTTCATTTCTTCATTTCTGATTTTATATATATATATATATATATATATATATATATATATGTGAACACATCTATCTATCTATCTATCTATCTATCTATCTATCTAAATATATAAATATACTTTTTGATTAAAAACAGAATATCTACTCAAATACGAGTATCGACTAAACATAATGTTCACACAAATAATTTCAATATATATATATATTACATCGAAGAAGTAAAGAGAAATGTTGCTAAGAGCTACAAAGAAGAGGAAATCGTGATCACCCATGTCCTGATGGGATATGACAACTAGATTTTTAGATGGCTATAACATTTAATAATTTTATGCAACCGCAACTTCTACTTCAACAGTTTCTTTTCTCGCACATCCCGACTGTGGAATTCCCTTCCACATGATTGCTTCTCCGACGGCTACAATCTCCAGGAGTTTAAATGTAAGGTCAATAGACACCTCCTAACACTTTCAAACACTCTTCCCATCTACCCCAACCTCATCCTCGGTATCCTTACCCATCTATCAGCTTCCTTCTGACATTTCCTACATCTAACCACTCCTCCTCTTTACCTTCTCCGATGTAGACCCATGCGCAATAGTGGCAGTGGAATGTCTTGCTTCGGGTGAAATGATTAAAAAAAATCTGACATGCAATGGGTTTTTCTCTGTTAGATAGATTTCTTTTTTTAATTTTTGTGAATTTGGATAAAATAGTCGTGTCAGTTATCGAACTCGATTTTTTCTTACTCTTATAATATTTCTAATTTTGTTAGAAATGAGGGCAAAATAACAAAAAAAGAATAAAAGAAATAAGTATATTTCAAGGCCCCTTTCCTTGTGTTGTTCTGAAGTCGCTGGAGAGTCTCGCGTCTAGTCACCAGGACTCCACCCTCACAGTCGGTGTTGTCACTTGAGTACCCTATAGCTGTAATTCAGTAGACCTTGCAACGTCTTGCCACTCTTTTAAAAAAAGGCTTCTGTGTCCTACCCTAATCTCACCTTAGACCTCGCCGATCTATGACACTTATGGTGGCGTCACACACGTGCGCGTGCACGCAAACTAAACAGCTGAGCATTCCCAAATACACGCATCTACATATGTACATATACGCTCTCTCTCCTCGTCAATCTCCTCTTCATTTCTTCATTTCTGATTTTATATATATATATATATATATATATATATATATATATGAACACATCTATCTATCTATCTATCTATCTATCTATCTATCTATCTATCTAAACAATGTTTATACATATACAGAGTGTAAATCTTTCTCTGTCTCTCATTCTCTGTCTCTATCTCTGTCTGTCTCTGTATGTCTGTCTCTGGCTGTCTTTTTCGGTCTCTCCGTTAAACTCTCTTTCTCTCTCTCTCTCTCTCTCTCAATCTCTCTCTCTCTCTATATATATATATATATACATACACACACAAACAAACACAGACATATATCTGTGTGTGTGTGTGTGTGTGTGTGTGTGTGTGTGTTACGGAAAATCTTAAAGATTAACGAAATGGTTTTGACACCCGACATATTGAATTTATTTGTTTAAACATAATATTTAGTCGATACTTGTATTTGAGTAGATATTCAGTTTTTAATCAAGCCGGTAGAAATAAATATATAAATATACTTTTTGATTAAAAACAGAATATCTACTCAAATACGAGTATCGACTAAACATAATGTTCACACAAATAATTTCAATATATATATATATATATATATATATATATATACTAGCAGTATAGCCCGGCGTTGTTCGGGTGTACTGAAAGCTTTAAAACTAATCCATGGTCCTGGAGCTCAAACTCTTTGGACGTTGGAACGAAAGACTAAAAAGCAATAGTTGTTTCCAGCTAAAGCGAAACCGTAGACTGAAAGAAAAATGAATGGATGTAAGTCAAATTTTGATTTCCTGGTATCGATATCATCTTTTCTGCGCTATTGTAATAACTACAACCTTGAAACTTCTGAATATCGTTTCTTATGTCTTTGTCTATGAGTGTATCAAATTTGATTAAAATCGGACCATTCCTTCTATAACCCGATTTTTTCGATTATCGATTTTCGATATTTATAAGGGGTACCTCGGCACAAAACCTAGCTAAGAACACTCGCAGACACTTGTACAGTTGTGTCAATTTTCAAGAAAATCGTTTCAGCCGTTTTGGAATCTATAGGTAACAGATACACACATATAAACAGACACACACACAGACAAAGTTTCATTTATAAATAAGCTTATATATATATATATATATATATATAGTCAGTGATACACGCTCGGGGGTTCATGTCTCGAAAGAGACATGACTGGCAGAATATTTTCGTGCAGTAGGTTGCTATTACTTTCTGGGGGTATGCTGGTTTTCAACTAAGGCTATAGAACCCAATATGTCCTGCTATATATCCCATATCCTGGAGGGGGAAGTGACGGATTAATATATTTCCCAAGGTTATTTAAGCATAAGTGAATTGAACTGGATTTCGAACTCGGATCTTTGATTACTTGTGCCGAGTCGATATCCATTACATCACAACGCACATATAGTATTTGAGTTAATAAAACAGTGTTCTATGTAATTTGTAATTCTATAGAATTTTAAATATACAGGGTATCCGATAGTACGATTCAGAGTTTCATACACAGGTGCTAAGTATATACTCACCACTACGTACTTTGAATTTTAATAAATATGTCTAGTTATCACAATGTTGTTGTAGCTATATATTATATTAGTTTGGGATTACAGTGTATTGTAATTTTTCAAGTTTATATTTGCACACTTAAATTAAACGGGATCTGTATCGCCCGGTTCACACTCCACCTACGTCTATTGAACAGGTCAAGAGGCTCATCCCTTGTTCCCTGTTTAGGATGTGGTTTCCGGCTTTCTCTTTTCCAATCTTTTCACTATTATGTAGCCCTCTGCACATCAGTGGCGTTACCACCTTGCTCGGGGTGATACGATTAATATATATATATATATATTTTTTTTTTTTTTTATAAGCGTTTCACCCCGAGCAAGGCATGTCACTGCCACTACTGTGCAGGGGGCTACGTAGAGTGGAGAAAGGCTGGTTAAATATAGGAAATAACAGAGGGTGGGTGATAGGCGGGTGAGGATACCGAGAATGAGGGTTGGGTAGATGAGAGTGTTGTGAGAATAGTTGGGAGTTAGTGTGATAGGAGGTGTCTATTGACCCTACATTTAAACACCTGGAGATTGTAACTGTCGGGAAAGCAGACTTGTGGAAGGGAGTTCCACAGGCGGGAAGCGCGAGAAAAGAAGCTGTTGGAGTAGAATTTACGGTTACATCTTATTTGTTTAACTGTAAAATGGTGGGACCTAGTTGCTAATCTAGTATCTCGTGTAAATTCGTGCTTAGGCGGCACCAGTGATCTAAGCTCATCGGAGTACTTGTAGAAGAGGCACAGGGAAGCTACATCACGCCGGTGTGAGAGCGGCTGCAGCCGGTCTGCCAAGTCAGTATCAACCACGTTACAGATCCTCCTTTGTATTTTTTATATATATATATATATATATATATATATATATATATATATATATATATATATACCCTGAGGAGATCTGGGACAAAACCGGTTGTTGTTTTAGTTCTTAGTATGTCATTAAATTTCCACATATTCCCTGCCATAGTACATTTCGTAGGGCGAAACCGTGGTAGGTTGTTGGCTCTGGCTTAGATTTTCTGACATTGTATGCTCTACTTTTGTATTGAGCGGGTTTTCGTCTTGGGTTTTTTTTTCTTTCTTACGGGTGCTTGACTTTTTGCTCATGTACTTCGTTTGTTTCTTTTTTTACTTCCCCTCCTTTTCCCTCCGAGATCGTTCTCGGTGGGTTGTACAAGACGATTTAAATTATAGCTTATTTAATACTAGTTTCGGCAGAGTTAATTCTGTTACTATTGGTATTGTTATTACTATAATATTATATATATATATATATATATATATATATATATAGTCAAAATAATTTTCACAACTAGCATCTAACGTTGCCTGATAACAGGACAAATTCTCTAAACATAGAATTTCCGTGTAGCAATGTATTTTTAATTTTATTTGTATAACAAATTTAATTATATATATATGTATATATATAGACAGTTACAAATCGAGATTTATTTCGACGATGTAAACTTACATCATCTCATTCAGACCATTGGAAAAGACAAAAATTCACTCAAAATATTTTATATAAACGTTTTTAGCAGAGGGATTAAGCTTGTATTATTTAAACCGGAAACAAATTGAGAATAGATACATCAGCTCATAGATATGGCTTAATACAGACAAAGGCATATGTATGCAAGCACACACACGTACACAAGAACGAATCTTATGAAAAATTATACATACACAAGGCATAGATTTACACACACATACACAAGAATGAATCTTTTGAAAATTATGCATAGAAAAAAAAATTGAATTGTACAGACGCAAAAAAGAGGAACACAGACATGATGTAATTTTCATTTGAAGGAATGAGATGATGTAAATTTATAACCTTGAAATAAATCTAAGTGTCTAACCATGTGTTGAGTTTTCTTCTTAATATTTTATAATGATCTGGATTATATCCGTTGAGCTCTCTAATTTGAGCTAATTAATATTTGATATTAATTGGATAAAGGCTTACGGCCATATCACGTTGAATACACCGGTTCTCGCACGATCACCGAAGTTAAGCAACGTTGAGCTTGGTCAGTACTTAGATGGGTGACCGCTTGGGAATACCAGGTACTGTAAGCGTTTAGTGACGGATGTGCGTTGTGGTGCAGTGGATATCGGCTCGGAAAGAGAAATCGGTGAGCCGAGTTCGAATTCCAGTTGAATACCCTGCATTCACTTAAGCTCTGGTACCCTTGGGAAAGGTATTAATCCGTCCCTTCCCTCCAGTTATGGGTTAAATAACAAGGGTAAGACTTAGAGGCCCTGACCTAAAAAAAAAAAAAACTAATGAATCTTGATACACGAAAAGAAAAAGTATTACTAGACACAAAACTTATATAAAAACAACAATAAATTCTTGAAAGAAAAAAAGGTGTTACCAGCAACAAATAAATGAAATTTAGTTGGCAATAAATGACCCGCCGAGATTGATGTGCCATAAAAACAAAACAACCAACCAATAATTGGATAAAATCTTTCGGATAATCCTCTCCGTCTTTACGGTCTGCAAATCTCCCCTTCTCTCTCTCTCTCTATATATATATATATATTGATTGATTGTTTAATTACTTACAATTATATTGTAGAACTTTTGAATATTATACATGAAGACACTACTCATGGTAGAAACCTAGGTCGCGTAATAACTCGTTTACAAATGGAAAGATATATGTATATATATTTACATGTTGTATTTTTGTAGCACTCTTAAATAAGTGTATCTTCTAAGCTACAGTAATATCTAGCCCAGCCAACATAGTATCGATTATTTCCTGAAAAAATACCTGGCCCTACTTTTCCACCAAAGAGTAATATTTTAAATTTGTAGAGTCCTCTATGTGTGTTAATAGTCAAATAGGCATTCCTCATCCATTCAATTTGAAAATGTCTCCGGGAAATTTTTGAAAAATAATTTGCCACCATTTAATTTGGCAAATATGTCTATAAATATTTTCATGGCTTCTGCTCGGACGAGCTTAAGTCACTGATGCCTCCTCAACAGGTGTTTACTCGTGCAACCAGACTGGCAACTGGGTCCCACTCATTCATAGTCAGGTTAGCCAAATGCAGACGACAATTCTACTCCTGCAGCTTCCTCTCTCGCACTTCCCGCCTGTGGAACTCGTTCCCATATTCTTGCTTTCCTGACGGCTACAACCACCAGAAATTTAAATGCAAAGTCAATACTCATCTACTAACCACTGGCCTCTAGCTGTCTCCCCTACCCTGTATAACCTTCCCTTTCTCTCCACCTATGTATCTGTCATCGCACCTGCTTTCTATTGTTCCTTTCTAACTAGTTTGTACTCCTCAGTCTTTTCTAATTAATCTTTTTACATTTATGTAACCCCCTGCACATCAGTGGTGTTTCCGCCTTGCTCAGGGTGAAATGATTAAAAAAAAAGTCTTCTGGAGTTGGTAGGGGTGTGTGAGGAGGCAGTCATTTTGTAATATAATAATCTGGCCCCACCCGAAGAAGGAAGCTGATACAAGCGGGGGCGTTTTCCGGCCGTTGAAAGGAACGGATGGTTGTTTGACCTTATTTCCGGCAGTAGCGGAAATGGCCGCAAGAGGCAGACAGAACAGGTGTCTCTGAGAATTTACGTAGGCGTCGCGTAGGCGTCGCGTGATCAAGGCAAAACCGGAAGAAACGAGTCCCCGGTTTTGGAAGAAATATAAAGACTGCGAAAAACACAGTCTTGCGAATCAGTTTTGAGAGTCTCCAGAGTCTGGTCGGCAGTAGAGAAGCAGTTCACAGCTGCCCCCAATAGCATACATGCTATTGGGGGGTACGCATTCGTCATTCGTCCATTCGTCAACGTCGACCCTTAGAAGCATTCGTCAACCCATTAGAAAAGCGCTCCCTCAACTCTCTGTCCACTAGGCGACACGGTCCAGCGTTCATTAATAAAAATATTAATATATTTTTATATATACATGCTTGTTTGTTATTGAGTATATAACAATTTGACTCAGTTGAAGAATCTGCATATAATGTTATTTTTCTTTCTTATATAATCCATTCAGAATAATCATTTTTTTAAATAACTCTGGTTTTCTAACCAATCAAGTTCAATGTTAATAGAATTCAAGATAGCAAAAGATATCTCTCTTTTATGCTTAAAAACTTGTCACATTTTTTTAATTTAAAAAAAATGATTTATGCTCCAATTTTGTTAAATTATAGCGGATGCTTAAAAACGCCAGTGTGAAACTAGGAAAATCATGTCGATCCTACTAACAACTAAGTATCAGTCAGTTAAGAGCCATACGTGAAACACGCTTGGGCGATCATGTCTTGAAAGAGACATGACTGACTTGGCAGAAGATTATCCCGCATTGCCTATTATCTAATCCATAACTGGAGGGAAGAGACGGATTAATACCTTTCCCAAGGGTAATTGCGCGTAAATGAATGCAATGAATTCAACTAGAATTCGAACTCGGCTTCCCAATCCGAGTCGATATCCATTGCACCACAACGTACATCCTATCAACTAAATATAAACTAAAAAATCACGAATGTCGGACAATTTATCCACGATTTTGATTCAGTGAATATGTATGTTTCAAACATTAAATTTAGCGATATTCATATTTGAGTAGACGGTCCGTTTTTGGGACAGTGTATATTTCATTTGCCGGCCTTCACACTTGATCAATCATAATAAAGAAAACGTGCTCTCCTTTTTCTTAAAAAAAAAGACGTAAACACCTATCACCTACTCAGATGGTGATATCCACTCAAGAAAATTCTGGCGGATTAAAAAATAATATCCAGTAATTCTTTTCCTCTCAATATCTCTATACCCTTTCTTTCTTTTTCTCTCTCTCTCTCTCTCTCTCTCTCTCTCTCTCTCTCTCTATATATATATATATATATATATATATATATATACTCTCTCTCTCTCTATATATATATATATATATACATCCGCAGACAAAACTGTTTCGCAGCTCAAAAATACGGTTAGACATCCGATTGCTTTTACCCAGGATTGAAACCCGACCGAATTCATATCAGTCGGTGATTTTACCTCAGATCTATGGGACCTCGGCAGAAGGAACAGACTTTTAGCGTATGATATACCATGTAAACATACGACAGTAGCTAAGAGTGTTCTAAATCATTACTGAATGAACGATGCGGAGATGCTAGAGTAGCTACTGTTTTTTCAAAGTCTACCATTCTTCCAGAATTCTTAATCAGGTTGTGAGTGCGTAAATAGTCATCCGTAGACATATCTTTTTCGCTTTATATACTGTTAGACATCCAATTGCTTTTAGCCATGATAAACTCTCAACTACATCTTTTACATCAACTATGTTAAGCGGACCTTTGTTATTGTTTATTGAATAGTGTTAATCATCTCGCATAATCAACTGTTTTAACCAGACCATTATGCTCAGAATGACTTGTGAATTCATGTTAGCCTAACCATTGATAACATCCGAACAGGTTTGTCTACCTAGTATCACCCACAAGTCTTGGGTCAACCCGTGGTATTCTCTGCGCGCACCTTCCAAGCTAACGGTAGAAGGGAACTAAATGCCATATTATCAAGAAGCTGTTACCCGCCTGACAAATCAACAATGATGAAATTTAAATGCTTGTCTTATGGTCATAAAGCGAACCTGGCTATCGCGTCGCAATGCACCGATAATGTAGACTATCGGCTGTTTACACCCACCCACACACAAAATACACACACACACAGCGTGTATCTCTGAAGGAACCAAAGGGATAAAATGACAAAAGAAAAATAATATTCTTACCCGAGGCATTTCGTCCTCTAACGGACATTATCAAGGCAAATGTTAAGATATATTTCGTCAAACGTGTTTATACAGGAAAGCAAGGATATCATTGGTTTATCAAGGCTTTTAAATTGGAGAACGTATATGAATATTCATCAGGTGATTGAAAGGTCAGTCAAAACGTGTACAGGAGCCTTAATTCAAACTCTGATGAGACAAAAGTAAGCAAGTAATATTTAAGAAATACTGAGGATAACTTGATGGATTAGATGGCAGAACAGGGTTTAGGAGAAATAGCAAAATGATAAAATTTTATTAAGATCTACAAAAGACAGAAAGTCGTGGATGGCCATGATCTCTTATGTTCTGGGGCGTCACGGCACATAAAGAAAATAACTCCTTCCCAGAAACGGGAGGGGACAAGCTAATCGCTTTTGCTTCAAGACGGAATTTTCAAAGGGGTTCCATTCTTTGTACGCAAATTCAGACTTTTACATGGATAAGAAGTGGCATGGAATTTTCACGGAGTCGAATAACGCTCATTGCTTCGTTTCCAAAAACTGGCCCCCCCCCCACCCCCCCCCCATATATATATATATATATATATATATATATATATATACTACCGGCCATAACTATAAGGCAACCCCAGTTTTTTTTTAAATGTTGTATTTCATAATATTTGTATATATTGAGCACTGATTTTTTAACACCAGAATAGCATTATATGTATATCTTATTAATTTACGTCATTATAAATAAATAAATAAATATATATATATATACATATATATATATATATAATGCAGCCCTTCCTTTCAAACCGTACAATGAGGGTGGTATTGAATGGACAAGCCTCCCAATACTATTACATAAATGCGAGTGTCCCTCAAGGCTCTATTCTAGGTCCTACGCTTTTCCTTATCTATATTAACGATCTCCCTGATGTAATAAGATCTCTAGTGGGCATATAAGCCGACGACACTACGGTCTACTGTCGTCTCTATCAAAAATCTACCGAGGCTGAAAAAGCAAACCTCGCTGCCGAGCTTAAAAAGGACCTCCAATCCGTGGTGGACTGGGGAAAGAAATGGCTCGTAAATTTTAATGCTTTTAAAACGAAGCTGCTATCTAATAACCACCACAGATAATCGTTCCTATTCCCCATTAACATGGATCAGGCCTCTCTCCCTGAAAGCGAAACACTGCAACTCCTCGGGTTAACTCTCACACCAGACCTCAAGTGGAATAACGGAATCCAACGGAGAATCTGTAATATGATCGATCCTGACTTGGCAGCTAGGATACAGTCGCTTTCTCACTGACGCAGTGTGGCTTCCCTGTGTCTCTTCTAGAAATACTTTCACGGCTTCTGCTCCGATGAACTTAGCTCACTGGTACCCCCTATATACGAATTTCCTCGAACCACAAGATTAGCAACTAGGTCCCACCCTTTTATTGTGAAACCTATAAATTGTAAACGTAAATTCTACTCCAGTAGCTTCTTTTCTCGCACTTCCTGTGGAATTCTCTTCCGCATACTTGCTTTCCTGACAGGTACAATCTCCAAGAATTTAAATGTAAAGTCAATAGTCATCTCCTTTCTCACTAACTTACATCCTCTCTCTCATGCTTTTCTACATCCACCCCACTCTCATCAGTACCCTCTTACCTCTCCTACTCTCTTCCTGACACCCACTGCAACCTCTCACTCCCCATAACATTTCTTTACGTCTACCCTACTCTCACCAGTAATCTATTCCCTCTCCTACCATCTCTCTGACACCCCCTGCAACCTCTCACTCGTCAACATTCCTCCTATGCAACCCCCTGCACAACAGTGGCAGTAAAATGCTTTGACACGATTATATAAAAAAATATACTTGTATATATATATTTCGATATATTAATAGCACGACTCGGATTTTAATGCGTAAAGCAGTCATGAGGTGCAGATTTCAAACTGACAGTTTATTAGATTTCTAATCGTAGGATAATATGTATTTTTATTAATGTATATAATACAGCTATCTTTATACAGTGAGCACGGTTTTATTAACACCAGAATAATAATACTATACATATGTGCACCGTCGTATGTATATTTTATTAATCTTACGTCATTATACATACACTACATACCATAATTATTAGGACACCCCAGTTTTTAAAAAAAATATGTATTTCATACTAGTTTTAGAATTTATTGCCAAGTGGATAATTCTAAATAAAAATACAACGGTTTTTTTTTTTGTTATTATTACTTTGCAAAATTTTACAAGGCAGCCAGGAAGCCTTTGCTTCGGCCAGCCAATGAGAAGAAGAGACTAACTGTAATATAACAATCTGGCCCCACCCAAGGAAGGCTGATGCAAGCGGGGGTGTTTTCCGGTCGTTGAAAGAAACGGATGTTTGTTTGACCTTATTTCCGGCAGTAGCGGAAATGGCTGCAGAGGCAAACAGAACAGGTGTCTCTGAGAATTACGTGTGCGTGCGTGGGCGAGGCAAAACCGGAAGTCCCGGTTTGGAGATTATAAAAAGACCTCGGCGCACGGATTTCACCAGACAGACAGACCAGACCAGACAGTAGCAGTAGAGGAGCGACAGAGATCGGCCGGTGAAGAGAGACACTCCCGTCAACCCTTAGAAGCGCGCTCTCTTAATTCTCTGTTCCCTATGCTACACGGTTCATCGTCATTAATAAAAATATAACTCATATTTTTATATATATGCGTGTTTGTTGTTTGTCGATATACAACATAACATGGTGAAGAGAGCACAAAAACTGGACACCAGAACAGTTCATGTGATGCACATGTTATTGTGCAGTATTAACAAAAGAACTATTCTATTTTCATTTAGAATTATCCATTTGGCAATTAATAGCAGAAATAATATGAAAATCATTTCGACGTTTCTTGTTTTCATACTCTTCTTTTTCTCTTTTCTGATCCAACCTGTTATCGTTTTTTTTTCTCTCCTTATTCTCTTCTTGATCCTCTTGTCTTTTTAACTTTCTCTTTCTCTTTCCCATTCTCTTAGCTTCTTACCTTTTTCTCTTTTTCATTTTCTTATTTTTTTACTTTTCTCTATCTTTTTTTTCCTTCTCTTGTTTTTTTAATCTTCCTCTTTCTCTTCATGACCCTCTTGTCTTTTTAAATTTCTGTTCTCCTTTTCACCCTCTTGTTTTTTATTTCTTACCGACCCTGTTGTCTTTTTCACTTTTACTTTTCTTTTTCTATCCTCTTCTCTTCTTATATCTCTCTTTCTCTACCTTCTTAACTTTTTACATTTCTCTTTCTCTTTTCCATCCGCTTCTCTTCTTATTTTTCTATTTCTTCTCATCACCCTCTTTTCCTTTTAACCTTTTCTTTTATTTTCCTTCCTCTTCTCTTTCTACATTTCTCTTTCTCTTTTACATCCCCTTCTCTTCTTTACTTCCTCTTTCTTTTCACGACCATCTTCTATTGTTACTTTCGTTTTTCTTTTTTCTATCCTCTTTTTCTTTTATATTTTTCATTCCCTTTTCCATCTTCTTGACTTTTTATATTTCTCTTTCTCTTTTTCCATCAGCTTCTCTTCTTACCTCTTTTCCACCTTCTTGTCTTTTGACCTTGCTCTTTCTTTTTTTCCACGCTTTTGTCTTCTTACCCTTCTCTTTCTCTTTTCCACCCTCTTGTTCTTCATACCTTTCTCTGTCACTTTCTCATCGTCTTGTCTTTTTATCTGCCTCTTTCTCTTTTCCCACCTCTTGTCTTCTGACCTTCCTTTTTCTCTTCTCGGTATTCGTGTCTCGTTACCTATCTCTTTCACATTTCCAACCCTATCTCTTTTTTACCTTTCTTTTCGTGTCTTCTATCCTTTTGTCTGTTGCCCTTTCTTTTTCTCTAATCGACTCTCATTGTTTCCTACATTTCTTTTCCATCCCCTTCTCTTTTTAGCATTCTCCTACTCTTTTCTATCCTCTAATCTCGTTACTTTCTTTTTTCCGTACTCTTGTCTTTTTACCCTTCTCTTTCTCTTCTCCACCCTCTACTTCTTTTATCGTTCTCTTTTTGTTCTCTACACTGCTGTCTTCCACTTTTCCCGTTTTCTTATCCAGACTCTTGACTTTTTATTTTCTCTATCACTTTTTCATCCTGTTGTTTTTTGACCTTCCTCATTCACTTTTAGACCCTCTTGTCTTTTTTAATTTCTGAATGCTTTCTTTGAGCTTCCTCATTCTCTTCTAGACCCTCTTGTCTTTTTTAATTTCTCTTTCTCTTTTTCATCTTGTTGTCTTTTGGCCTTCCTCATTCTCTTCTAGACCCTCTTGTCTTTTTTTAATTTCTCTTTCTCTTTTTCATCTTGTCTTTTGAACTTCCTCATTCTCTTCTAGACAATCATGTCTTTTTTAATTTCTCTTTCTCTTTTTCATCTTGTTTTCTTTTGAACTTCCTCATTCTCTTTTAGACCCTTTTGTCTTTTTTAATTCCTCTTTCTCTTTTTCATCTTGTTGTCTTTTGACCTTCCTCATTCTCTTCTAGACCATCATGTCTTTTTTAATTTCTCTTTCTCTTTTTCATCTTGTTGTCTTTTGACCTTCCTCATTCTCTTCTAGACCCTCTTGTCTTTTTTAATTTCTCTTTCTCTTTTTCATCTTGTTGTCGTTTGGCCTTCCTCATTCTCTTCTAGACCCTCTTGTCTTTTTAATTTCTCTTTCTCATCTTGTTGTCGTTTGGCCTTCCTCATTCTCTTCTAGACCCTCTTGTCGTTTTTAATTTCTTCTTTCTCATCTTGTTGTCGTTTGGCCTTCTTCATTCTCTTCTAGACCCTCTTGTCTTTTTTAATTTCTCTTTCTCTTTTTCATCTTGTTGTCGTTTGGCATTCCTCATTCTCTTCTAGACCCTCTTGTCTTTTTTAATTCCTCTTTCTCTTTTTTCATCTTGTTGTCTTTTGACCTTCCTCATTCTCTTCTAGACCATCATGTCTTTTTTAATTTCTCTTTCTCTTTTTCATCTTGTTGTCTTTTGATCTTCCTCATTCTCTTCTAGACCCTCTTGTCTTTTTTAATTTCTCTTTCTCTTTTTCATCTTGTTGTCGTTTGGCCTTCCTCATTCTCTTCTAGACCCTCTTGTCTTTTTAATTTCTCTTTCTCTTTTTCATCTTGTTGTCGTTTGGCCTTCCTCATTCTCTTCTAGACCCTCTTGTCGTTTTTAATTTCTCTTTCTCTTTTTCATCTTGTTGTCGTTTGGCCTTCTTCATTCTCTTCTAGACCCTCTTGTCTTTTTTAATTTCTCTTTCTCTTTTTCATCTTGTTGTTTTGACCTTCCTCATTCTCTTCTAGACCCTCTTGTCTTTTTTAATTTCTCTTTCTCTTTTTCATCTTGTTGTCGTTTGGCCTTCCTCATTCTCTTCTAGACCCTCTTGTCTTTTTTAATTCCTCTTTCTCTTTTTCATCTTGTTGTCTTTTGACCTTCCTCATTCTCTTCTAGACCCTCTTGTCTTTTTTAATTCCTCTTTCTCTTTTTCATCTTGTTGTTTTTGACCTTCCTCATTCTCTTCTAGACCCTCTTGTCTTTTTTAATTTCTCTTTCTCTTTTTCATCTTGTTGTCGTTTGGCCTTCCTCATTCTCTTCTAGACCCTCTTGTCTTTTTTAATTTCTCTTTCTCTTTTTCATCTTGTTGTCGTTTGACATTCCTCATTCTCTTCTAGACCCTCTTGTCTTTTTTAATTTCTCTTTCTCTTTTTCATCTTGTTGTCGTTTGGCCTTCCTCATTCTCTTCTAGACCCTCTTGTCTTTTTTAATTTCTCCTTCTCTTTTTCATCTTGTTGTCGTTTGGCCTTCCTCATTCTCTTCTAGACCCTCTTGTCTTTTTTAATTTCTCTTTCTCTTTTTCATCTTGTTGTTTTTGACCTTCCTCATTCTCTTCTAGACCCTCTTGTCTTTTTTAATTTCTCTTTCTCTTTTTCATCTTGTTGTCGTTTGGCCTTCCTCATTCTCTTCTAGACCCTCTTGTCTTTTTTAATTTCTCCTTCTCTTTTTCATCTTGTTGTCGTTTGGCCTTCCTCATTCTCTTCTAGACCCTCTTGTCATTTTTAATTTCTCTTTCACTTTTTCATCTTGTTGTCTTTTGACATTCCTCATTCTCTTCTAGACCCTCTTGTCTTTTTTAATTTCTCTTTCTCTTTTTCATCTTGTTGTTTTTGACCTTCCTCATTCTCTTCTAGACCCTCTTGTCTTTTTTAATTTCTCTTTCTCTTTTTCATCTTGTTGTCTTTTGACCTTCCTCATTCTTTTCTACACCCTCTTGTCTTTTTTAATTTCTCTTTCTCTTTTTCATCTTGTTGTTTTGACCTTCCTCATTCTCTTCTAGACCCTCTTGTCTTTTTTTCTTTCTCTTTTTATCTTGTTGTTTTGACCTTCCTCATTCTCTTCTAGACCCTCTTGTCTTTTTTAATTTCTCTTTCTCTTTTTCATCTTGTTGTCGTTTGGCCTTCCTCATTCTCTTCTAGACCCTCTTGTCTTTTTTAATTCCTCTTTCTCTTTTTCATCTTGTTGTCTTTTGACCTTCCTCATTCTCTTCTAGACCCTCTTGTCTTTTTTAATTTCTCTTTCTCTTTTTCATCTTGTTGTCGTTTGGCCTTCCTCATTCTCTTCTAGACCCTCTTGTCTTTTTTAATTTCTCTTTCTCTTTTTCATCTTGTTGTCGTTTGGCCTTCCTCATTCTCTTCTAGACCCTCTTGTCTTTTTTAATTTCTCTTTCTCTTTTTCATCTTGTTGTCGTTTGGCCTTCCTCATTCTCTTCTAGACCCTCTTGTCTTTTTTAATTTCTCTTTCTCTTTTTCATCTTGTTGTCATTTGGCCTTCCTCATTCTCTTATAGTCCCTCTTGACTTTTTTAATTTCTCTTTCTCTTTTTCATCTTGTTGTCATTTGGCCTTCCTCATTCTCTTATAGTCCCTCTTGACTTTTTTAATTTCTGCATGCCTTTTTTTGACCTTCCTCATTTTCTTCTAGAACATTTTGTCTTTTTTAATTTCTCTTTCTCTTTTTCATCTTGTTGTCATTTGGCCTTCCTCATTCTCTTATAGTCCCTCTTGACTTTTTTAATTTCTGCATGCCTTTTTTTGACCTTCCTCATTTTCTTCTAGAACATTTTGTCTTTTTTAATTTCTCTTTCTCTTTTACATCATGTTGTCTTATGAACCCTAACCTCATTTTCTTCACGACCCTCTTTTTCTACATTTCTCTCTTTCTTTACATCATTTTCTCTTTTTAACTTTCTCCTTCTCTTTTTTATCTTCTCATCATTCTAGTTTCTTTTTCTCTTTTCCGTACGCTTGTCTTTTTACCCCTTTCTTTCTTTTCTCCACCGTCTTCTTTTACCTTTGTCTTTCCTTTCTCTACCCTCCTGTCCTTCTACTTTTCTCTTTTCTCTTATCCAGACCTTTGTCTTTTGACCATCCTCTTTCTATTTTCCGTCGCCTTGTTTTTTGTTCTTTCTTCATTCTTTTCCTCACCCTTTTCTTTTACCTTTCTCTTTCTCTTTCCCATCCTCTTATCTTTTTACTTTTACTCTCTTTCCCCCACTCTTGTCTTTTGACCTTCCTCTTTCTCTTTTAAAACCCTCTTTTGACATTCCTCTTGTTCTTTTTCTTCCTCTTGTTCTATTACCATTTTCTTTCTCTTCTCCACATTCTTGTCTTTTTGCCTTTCTTTTCCTCTTATCTACCCATTTTTTTTGTTTTGTTTTTTTCCTCGCGCTTTTAAAAGTTTGGTCGATAGCCTTATTTCTTTTCTCAAAATCATTGTTGTACGCACAATTAGATCCCGTTCCTTTTGGTCCCGTGCTCTACACCCACATAGACACACACACAGTGAGACCTTTATCTGATTTTTAGTGGGAGCATCAGATAATCAAAATTTGTCCACTTTGCGATCACGTGTCATCTTGTCAAACATCGAGTTGGCACGTCTCGACACCGGAAAATCTCTCATAAAATAATTGTGACGCATACTCTAAAGACAAAAAAAGAACTGCTTAACAAAATCATTTCTTCTTTTTAGACTCAATTGTTAATGAGAATTATATTATTTGAAATTGCCAGCTTTTGACAGTCGTTGTGGTGCAATGGACATCGACTAGAAGCGACAAATCGGGGAGCCGAGTTCGAATTCCAGTTTCTCTTTTCCAATCTTTTCACTTTTCTTTTTTGTTTATTTTGAATTGGAGTAGATAGACTGAACTATCGCCCGGTTCACTCTCCACCCACGTCTATTGAACAGGTGTAGAGGCTCATCCCTTGTTCTCTGTTTAGGATGTGGTTTCCGGCTTTCTCTTTTCCAATCTTTTCACTTTTCTTTTTTGTTTATTTTTTTTTCAATTGGAGTAGATAGACTGACCTATCGCCCGGTTCACACTCCACCCACGTCTATTGAACAGGCTAAGAGGCCCATCCCTTGTTCCCTGTTCAGGATATGGTTTCCGGCTTTCTCTTTTCCAATCTTTTCACTTTTCTTTTTTGTTTATTTTTTTTCAATTGGAGTAGATAGACTGAACTATCGCCCGGTTCACACTCCACCCACGTCTTTTTAACAGTGTAGAGGCTCATCCCTTGTTCTCTGTTTAGGATGTGGTTTCCGGCTTTCTCTTTTCCAATCTTTTCAATTTTCTTTTTTGTTTTTTTGTTGTTTTTTTTTCAATTGGAGCAGAAAGACTGAACTATCGCACGGTTCACACTCCACCCACGTCTATTGAACAGGTGTAGAGGCTCACCCCTTGTTCCCTGTTTAGGATATGGTTTCCGGCTTTCTCTTTTCCAATCTATTCACTCTTACATAGCCCCCTGCATACCAGTGGCCTTATCGCCTTGCTGGGGGTGATATGAAAAAAATTGTATTATTTGAAATTGCTATTTTTTGACAGTCGTTGCGGTGCAATGGATATCGACTAGAAGCGACAAATCGAGGAGCCCTGTTCGAATTCCAGTTGAATTCCTTGCATTCACTTACGCACAAATACCCTTGGGAAAGGTATTAATCCGTCTCTTCACTTTATGGATTAAATAATATGATAGATTAGGTTGTAAAGCCTTGGTTGTCAACCAGTCTACGGCACAAAGCAATGGCAACCCACTGTAGGATAATCTTCTGCCCAGTCAGTCATGTCTCGAAAGAGACATGATCGCCGAAGCGTGTATCACTTATGGCACTTAATTGATTGACTGAATATAATAGTTGGAAACAAAACTTCTGCTAGGTATAAAGTTGGGGATCAGGTTTTCTATTGTTATGAAGTCATAAATTAATCCCACACTAATTATACTTAATATAATAATGTAATATAATCTATCTCTTCTCCATCCAGCTATGAGTTAAATGGCAGGACCGATTGGGTTCTATAGGCTTGGTTGGCAATCAGTCTACCGCAGAAAGCAATGAGAACCTACTGCGGCATAATCTTCTGCCCATTTAGTCATGTCTATCTCAAGACATGATCGCCCAAAGCGTGAATCTCGTATGGCGCTTAACTGACGGATTCTTCTTATTATTATTATGTTTTAAATTAAATCTACTATATAATATTTATCGTTGTGTACTTATTTAATATATTCCAGTGAGGGGCAACCAAGGTGTGTATATATTCATTACCTATTCATTATATCAACTTTCTTGAAAGACACTCAGTTACGTTTGTCTTGCAAGGAAGCGTCTGGTCTTCAGATAGGTATTGTTGCTGATCTTTTTCTTTCCATAGATTTTTGCATCTTGAGTCACGGTTATATCAATGGCTCTTTAATACTATTAATCAGTTAAAAATATAAAATAAACAGATTAATTAAACGTTTTTTGGCTTCAATTTTACTTCTGAATTCTGGTTTTCTTCTTTATTGAATCTCAATTTTTTGTATGATTGCATCTTAGTATTAAAACTTTATAACTATTTCTATAAATACTCTACTTGTAAGTATTATTTACATTGTTCGGACCGCTGTTCTTATCTTTAGTGTCATGTTTACGACGTTTCGGCCGTTGTATGCTCCGGCCTTCTTCAGATACTAGGAATTTTGAACCAAACTCTTTATTTCGTTTACTAGAGTAGACTGTGTTTTTCCGTCGTAAACATGGCAATGAAGATGAGAACAACAGTCCAAACAATGTAACTAATGTAAATAAGACCTCATCTCAGATGTATAGACAAATACTAGTTATAAATAATTCCCTGGCCCTGGGTATGACGGTAAACTGCATCCAGCAGCAAGGCTTCTGATTAGAAGGTTGTGGGGAGCATGAAACCACCTCTTAATTGCAGCTGTTCTCAGGTTCACTCTGACTCGGGGAGGTAGCACCTGTTAGGGCCCCAGCTATGGGCAAACATTTAGCCCCCAACCTTGGGTCAAAACACTATGAAAGTATAAAAAGTTTTGTAAAAATTTATACATAAAAATAAACTATTATAGAAAAATATTCATTTTTGAAAGAAAAATATTACCAACAATACATTTTTTCTCAATTCCTCAAACCAAGCCACTATCCATTCCTCCACCGTGCCTCCATAGTCAGTAATATATTCACCACTATTTGCACCGAGGTGCCAATTATAAGACCTATACCAAGCAAAATTAGAAAAAGGGGCGTGTAGTCGGCCGTTACAACCACTGGATAATTCCTCAAACCAAGCCACTATCCATTCCTCCACCGTGCCTCCATAGTCAGTAATATATTCACCACTATTTGCACCGAGGTGCCAATTATAAGAACTATACCAAGCAAAATTAGAAAGAGGCAGATAGTCGGGCATTACAACCACTGGATAATTCCTCAAACCAAGCCACTATCCATTCCTCCACCGTGCCTCCATAGTCAGTAATATATTCACCACTATTTGTACCGAGGTGCCAATTATAAGACCTATACCAAGCAAAATAAGAAAGTGGCAGATAGTCGGGCGTTACAACCACTCGATAATTCCTCAAATCAAGCTACTATCCATTCCTCCACCGTGCCTCCATATTCAGTAATATATTCACCACTATTTGCACCGAGGTGCTAATTTTCAAACCGATATTTTTTAGTTAATATTCCGCATATTTTGACGGGAAAATCTTTACGAGGCATATTGTGTTTGGTTATATTTAGAGGAAGTTTTCAGCGTTCAGAAAATAATTTAATAATCGGCTAGTGAAAGGTCAAGTGAATATGGCGGTAGATTAGAACAGATTAACTGGAGGGACGAGACAGATTAATACCTTTCCCATGTAAGTGAATCCTGAACAGTTTGGAGCCTAATTGTAAATTCCGTGACAATAGTGTGGAAAAGTGTGGAAATAATTTATAATTTCAAATCTGGGTGTAATATATTGGTCCATAGTTAATAGAAAAAAAAGCCAATCTCTGGTCACTTGATTATGACCAGAGGGTCGAAACGTTGTGTGTATTATAACACCTATATCAACTAAGATGAGAACAAAGTTCAAAATAATTCCAAGATTAATGAAAATTAAAATCTCAGAAATAAATACAAATTATGACAAGTGGCAGGAACCCACTAACATAATCCAGCTGTCAAATTCAATCTGACATTGAAAATAAAAGTCCTTCGGGACGGTGGCGTAGTGGATACAGTAATTCCTTATATTAGTATCATCTAGTGATTAATGTTAGATCCTTGGATTTGGTAGTGACGAAATCCAACATGAGAGAACAATAATTGATATCATAGGATTATTTCGCAATAATCAATGAGATAATCCACATCAGCTAATCTATGTGTAATATAGCAATCTGGCCCCACCCGAGGAAGGTTGATGCAATCGATGGTGTTTCCCGTCGGTGAAGGGGTCGGCGAACGACAAGACAGGTGTTTGAGAAATACATCCTGTCGGGGCCTGGAGCGGATGTCGCAGGGTTATGAGTCGGGCTCGTTTGACCTTATTTCCGACAGCGGCGGAAATGACTACGGAGGCAAACAGAACAGGTGTCTCTTGGAATTACGTGTGCGTTGCGTGGGCGAGGCAAAACCGGAAGGAAAAGTCCCGGTTCTAGAAAACTATAAAAAGACCTCGACACACGGATTCGCCAGCAGAGAACGGCCAGTGGAAGCAGAGAGACACCACAGGCAAGACTACACTCCCGTCGACCCATTCTATGTGCGCTCTCCCTCTTCCACTCTCTGTTCCACACGGGTTCGTCGTCAGGAATAAAAATATAACCTTATATTTTTATATATGCGTGTTCTCGTTGTTTGTCGTCGTACGGCGATATATAACATATGGACGAGGATGATCAGAGGGTATTTGGTCAAAACTTTGTGTCGATTATAGCACTTATTTCAACAAAAATTCCAAAATCATAAAAAGGAGCATGCAGTCGGACATTACAACCACTGAATAATATGTAAACATTTTGAAATTAAATCAGATTACATGAACATAATTCCGAGCCTGTTAGAGAAAAATGACTGAAAATCTTATGGTAATCTCTGCTCGATCAGATACAGAATCAGGATGAAGTTCATACCAGTTTGCGGCTGTCATTTATCCTGTAGAAATGTCAGATCTTCCAATCTAGTTATTGTGCCATCCTGTGATGACGGTTTTTGTAATCATGAGATGTGAATATTGAGTATTGAATAATGAGCTTCAATGTATTAGTCACAGAATATACATTTTGGGTTAGTACTATTTTACAAGATGATAGCTATTAGTTCTTTCCAGAACAGAAGACGGAAATGGTGACACTGAGATCCGAAGTTGAATCGGCATGGCCAAGAATGTATTCCAGAAGCCGATTAGAGTATTGAGAGACGAGAAAATTTCGCTGGAAACAAAGAAGAGAATATTGTTATGTGATGTCTGTCCTTCAATATGGCAGTGAATGCTAGACACTCTTATCAAAGATGAAGGAAAGACTTAAAGCAATCGAAATGTTCTACAGAAGAATAATGAGTATCTCATGGACCAGATATGTGAGCAACGACAAGGTTTTGGAGAGGAAGAAAACGAATAGGATACTTAGACTTAACATCAGCAAAATACAGCTGAAGTTTCTGGGGCACATAATGAGGAAGAATGGCTTGGAGAAACTGATACTCACGGGAAGGATAGAGGGAAATTGAGATAGAGATAAACAACGCATGACATACTTGATGGGCTTGATGTGGAGAGTCATGCTAGCCTACGTCCTGAAAGGACACGGCGCATAAGAGGAGAAGAAAAGAGGAAAGATGAAGCAGTTTCAATCTTTAGAGAAAACAGAAATGAATATGAAATTGATATCAGGAAACGACAGCTGGTATTTTTGTGGCACATAATGAGGAAAGAGGGCTTGGAAAATCTGAAACCCACAGATCAAAGGGAAAGAGAGACAAGGGAAAGCAGTACATAACATTCTTGACGGGATTGAGCAAGTGGATGGCACAGCTAGGTTTGGGCGGAGTAACAAGTGATACGTTCGAAGACCCACTAGGGATAGGAAGATGCGGAAGGCCATGATCGCCTACGTTCTGAAGTGAACACGACACGTAGGAAAAAGTTATTTCCAATAGCTAAGCAGAGTAATAAGCGAGTTCGTTATAAATAAAGAAAAGAGAATTGAACTTTTACATGATATCTGTCCTCTCGCATGTCAATGAATCCTGGACAATCTCATCCAAACGAAGAATAGACTTGAAGCAACAGAAATGTGGTTCTACAGAAACATATTGAGGATACCATGGACAGAATATGTAAACAACGACTACATTTTGAAGACAATAGAAACAAAAATGTAACTTATACTGAACATTAAGAAGAGGCAGTTGAAATTTCTCGGGCACGTGATGAGAAAGGACGACTTGTAAACTTTGACACTCGCAGGACAGATTGTGGGAAAGAGGGACAGAGAAAATCAGCACATAACACGCCTTCTAAGTATGAGTTAATGGATACTAGAACAGTTTTTAGGGAAAATAACAAAAATAAAATAACTTAATAACAGCTACAAGATAAAAGAAGCTATGAAGGGCCATGATTTGCGTACATCTCTTTCAAAAGAATTTATTTGTAAATAGTTTTTGGTCCTGTAAACCAAGAATAAAACCTTCAATTGCACACTTAAGTCCTGAACACCTTAGCCACTATCGAATTGATGTACATCAGAATAAGAAAAACCACATCACTTAAGGGCTTTCAAAAACTACAACTAAAATAGAAACCACATGTAATTCAATAATAAATTACCAATAATTTAAATATATTATTTCCAGAACCTGCATTTTGGGTCTGTAATATTACCTTGGTAGTTACGGGTAAACAGGTCCTCGTCCTGTGCAGCAAGAATAAAATCTTTTGTCGCATTTAAAAGCCCTGAAAATCTTAGCCCCTAGTGGGTTGCGAATTGAGCTACACAGCATTTTTGCTTCGGAAAAGAAAAAGACTTTGTCGATGATTTTAGCTATAGTTTTCTATTGTTATCATTTTGGGCGATATTTTTTGCATCTTGTTTCAGTTTCTTGTTGATGTAACAGGTGTACATGCTTCGCCTCTATTTTAAGAATAAATTGAATTTTCTGTCATATTTAAGGGCTTCTTTGACACCATAAAAATTATTATCATGCTTCTTTATGAGTTGTAACGTCGTCTATTACTGCAAGATACTTATAAAATACCATAGTTGAATTTTTTTACTATTTACATTATTCGGACTATTGTGCTCATCTTTGTTGCTGTTTTTACGTCTCAGTCTTTGGCAACAAAGATGAGGACAATAGCCCGAATAATGCAAATAGTGTAAATACTACCTCATCTCAGAAATATAGATAAATAGAATGATCTGTTATTAAACGTCGTGCAAATGGCAACAAAGACGAGGACAATAGTCTAAATAATGTAAATAGTGTAAATACTACCTCATCAGAAATATAGATAAATAGAATTTAGAAATTTCGTAAGACAATTCCAGTCGATTCATATCCTTATGCTCGTGCTAGAGATAAAGATGGTCGAGATTTGCCTTAGGGTGGTGCTTTATATTGCATGGGGGTGGTTTACGAATATTTGCATCAAATTTCCTTGTTATTAGTTGAAAAAATAATAACAGTTTTGCTCGTGTTACAAAATAAAATCCTTACATTTAACTTGAAAGTCCCTGAGAAGACGAAAGAGGTATAAATTTTAGCAAGCTTGCCTCATTAGATCAATTACGACAGAAGCGTGAGATCGTTCCTCACTGCGCGCTCCTTAATCTTGGCCTTATGCTACAACTAACACTACCGGCCATAATTATTAATACACCGTAGTTTGTTTTTTTTAAAGAAATTATATATTTCATACTACTTTTAGCATTTATTGCCAAAGGAAAATAGAATGGTTATTTTGCTATTATTACTCTGCAAATTTTACAAATCCGAATCACCCGAAATTTTCTTCATTCTTTCATTAATGAAACTGCAATATAGGCAGTTCTTAAATATTTATAAATTTATTTGATGCACATGTCATTGGGCAGTATTAACAAAAGAACCATTCTAGTTTCATTTACAATAATTCACTTGGCAATAAATACTAAAAAATAGTATGAAATACATCAATTTTTTAAACACTGTGGTGGCCTAATAATTATGGCCGGTAGTGTAAGATATGTTTAGTATATCAACATATATATATATATATATATATATGTTTGTATGTATTGATTGATTGATTGTTTAACACTTAGTTTTTGGTAATAATAGCGTTAGAGCAGTGCACATTTGTATTAAAATAAAATGTGTTCAATACAATTATATTGTAGAATTTTTGAATATTTTCCATTTGTAAACGAGTTATTATATATATATATGTATATATATATAGCCCAGAGGTAGAATCGCTGATTGACGCCAATTCGGTCGGGTTTTAATCCTGCATTAAAAGCAATCGAAGTCTAACCGTACTGATAAGCAAAACAGATCTCTCTGTGGATGACTATATATATATATATATATATATATATATATATATATGTGTGTGTGTGTGTGTGTGTGTGTGTGTGTGTGTGTGTGTGTGTGGTGAGAGAGAGAGAGAGAGAGAGAGAGAGAGAGAGAGAGAGAGAGAGTGAACACGAGTGACAACAACGGGAGTTAGCTCTCTGTATTATGTCAATGCAATTTTTCCACCTTGTAGGTTACCATGTCTTTCTTCGGTATACTAGTTGCCAAGTAAGGCTATAGAATCCAATATTTCCTGCTATTCAACCCATATCTTTAGGGAGAAATAATGGATTACTTATTTTTCAAGGATATTTGCGCGTTTTATTTTATATTAATACTATTATATGAAACATTAGATATAGCAGAATGAGGGGGCGTATCAGGAATTGGGGAAGAGAAGAACGTAATCAACGTACAACACCTGTATATTGGCTAGCATTTTACTCCATTTTGAACGATATGGATAATCTTACCTGTCTACATAGTACATCGACGGTTTCCACGAAATATCTTACTTGATAACACAAGGGCCAAGAAACCACGAAGGGTTGTGTTGTATAATATTATAGATGAGAAAAATCAGCTGTTGGTTGGCGTGACTATCAGTTACTGCAAATTGGCGCCATTATTGTTTACAGTTATTCTTCGATGTATTATTACAATGCAATGAAGGTTAAATGTAGTTTGTTGCTGGGATACGTGTGGTTGTATTATCTGCGACTGTGGCGTCAGATAGACGAGATGGTTTGATTTTGAAAGACACGAAACTATTAAGAAAATCGGCATTAACATCACTGATGACCCACGCCAGCACATCTTTGAGATGAATTTTGAGATTTTTCGATAGTGATTCATTCATTGTTCCTTTGGCAACACTTGATTTGTTATTAAAAGTGAAGAGTTTCTAGTCAGACAACTCACCATTTTCATTTCTCAACCAAGAGTAGCCATTACAAAATAAGTTGTACTAATTGTCTTGTTTATTTATCTATCATTCTGTCGAATTCTCATTCAAATTCCAATCAATGTTTGACATTGATTGGAATTTCAACAAATGTCAAACAATCAATGTTTGAAATAATTCAAAGCAGTTGATGTTCAAAATATTTTCTAAAAAATAACGACGAGTAAAAGTAAAATATCCGAAGAATTCCAAAAGAAAAATTTATTTGTCTGTTTTCTTTTTTTTTTTTTACTGCTTTTAAAACTTTCACATCCGGCTTTCTCTTTTCCAATCTTTTTACTCTTTACTTTCATCTTTTTTTTTTTTTTCAATTGGAGTAGATTGACTAAACTATCGCCCGGTTCACACTCGACCCACGTCTATTGAACAGGTGAAGAGGCTCATCCCTTGTTCCCTGTTTAGGATGTGGTTTCCAGCTTTCTCTTTTCCAATGTTTTTACACTTTACTTTTTTTTTTCAATTGAGGTAGATTGACTAAACTATCGCCCGGTTCACACTCCACCCACCTCTATTGAACATGTGAAGATGCTCATCCCTTGTTCCCTGTTTAGGATGTGGTTTCCAGCTTTCTCTTTTCCAATCATCTTACTCTTTTCTTTTCTTTTTCAATTGGAGTAGATTGACTAAACTATCGCCCGGTTCACCTCCACCCACGTCTATTGAACAGGTGAAGAGGCCAATCCTTTTTTCCCTGTTTAGGATGTGGTTTCCAGCTTTCTCTTTTCCAAACTTTTTACTCTTTTCTTTTTTTCAATTGGAGTAGATTAACTCAACTATCGCCCGGTTCACACTCCACCCACGTCTATTGAACAGGTGAAGAGGCTCATCCCTTGTTCCCTGTTTAGGAGGTGGTTTCCAGCTTTCTCTTTTCCAGTCTTTTTACTCTTTTCTTTTTTTTTTTCAATTGGAGTAGATTGACTAATCTATCGCCCGTTCACACTCCACCCACCTCTATTGAACAGGCGAAGAGTCTCATCCCTTGTTCCCTGTTTTGGATGTGGTTTCCAGCTTTCTCTTTTCCAATCTTTTTATTCTTTTAGTCTTTTTTCAATTGGAGTAGATTGACTAAACTATCGCCCGGTTCACACTCCACCCACGTCTATTGAACAGGTGAAGAGCCTCATCCCTTGTTGCCTGTTTAGGACGTAGTTTCCGGCTTTCTCTTTTCCAATCTTTTTACTCTTTTCTTTCACCTTTTTTTTTTTCAATTGGAGTAGATTGACTAAACTATCGCCCGGTTCACACTCGACCCACGTCTATTGAACAGGTGAAGAGGCTCATCTCTTGTTCCCTGTTTAGGATGTGGTTTCCAGCTTTCTCTTTTCCAATCTTTTTACACTTTTCTTTTTTTTTTTTCCATTGAGGTAGATTGACTAAACTATCACCCGTTTCACACTCCACCCACCTCTATTGAACAGGTGAAGATGCTCATCCCTTGTTCCCTGTTTAGGATGTGGTTTCCAGCTTTCTCTTTTCCAATCTTCTTACTCTTTTCTTTTTTTTTCAATTGGAGTAGATTGACTAAACTATCGCCCGGTTCACACTCCACCCACGTCTATTGAACAGGTGAAGAGGCTCATCCTTTTTTCCCTGTTTAGGATGTGGTTTCCAGCTTTCTCTTTTCCAATCTTTTTACACTTTTCTTTTTTTTTTTCAATTGGAGTAGATTTACTAAACTATCGCCCGGTTCACACTCCACCCACGTCTATTGAACAGGTGAAGAGTCTCATCCCTTGTTCCCTGTTTTGGATGTGGTTTCCAGCTTTCTCTTTTCCAATCTTTTTATTCTTTTCGTCTTTTTTCAATTGGAGTAGATTGACTAAAATATCGCCCGGTTCACACTCCACCCACGTCTATTGAACAGGTGAAGAGTCTCATCCCTTGTTGCCTGTTTAGGACGTGGTTTCCGGCTTTCTCTTTTCCAATCTATTTACTCTTTTCTTTTCTTTTTTAATTGGAGTAGATTAACTAAACTATCGCCCGTTCACACTCCACCCACGTCTATTGAATAGGTGAAGAGTCTCATCCCTTGTTCCCTGTTTAGGATGTGGTTTCCAGCTTTCTCTTTTCCAATCTTTTTATTCTTTTCATCTTTTTTCAATTGGAGTAGATTGACTAAACTATCGTCCGGTTCACACTCCACCACCTCTATTGAACAGGCGAAGAGGCTCATCCCTTGTTCCCTGTTTAGGATGTGGTTTCCAGCTTTCTCTTTTCCAATCTTTTTATTCTTTTCGTCTTTTTTCAATTGGAGTAGATTGACTAAAATATCGCCCGGTTCACACTCCACCCACGCCTATTGAACAGGTGAAGAGTCTCATCCCTTGTTGCCTGTTTAGGACGTGGTTTCCGGCTTTCTCTTTTCCAATCTTTTTACACTTTTCTTTTTTTTTTTTCAATTGGAGTAGATTAACTAAACTATCGCCCGGTTCACACTCCACCCACGTCTATTGAACAGGTGAAGAGTCTCATCCCTTGTTCCCTGTTTTGGATGTGGTTTCCAGCTTTCTCTTTTCCAATCTTTTTATTCTTTTCGTCTTTTTTCAATTGGAGTAGATTGACTAAACTATCGCCCGGTTCACACTCGACCCACGTCTATTGAACAGGTGAAGAGGCTCATCTCTTGTTCCCTGTTTAGGATGTGGTTTCCAGCTTTCTCTTTTCCAATCTTTTTACACTTTTCTTTTTTTTTTTCCATTGAGGTAGATTGACTAAACTATCACCCGTTTCACACTCCACCCACCTCTATTGAACAGGTGAAGATGCTCATCCCTTGTTCCCTGTTTAGGATGTGGTTTCCAGCTTTCTCTTTTCCAATCTTCTTACTCTTTTCTTTTTTTTTTCAATTGGAGTAGATTGACTAAACTATCGCCCGGTTCACACTCCACCCACTACTATTGAACAGGTGAAGAGGCTCATCCTTTTTTCCCTGTTTAGGATGTGGTTTCCAGCTTTCTCTTTTCCAATCTTTTTACACTTTTCTTTTTTTATTTTCAATTGGAGTAGATTTACTAAACTATCGCCCGGTTCACACTCCACCCACGTCTATTGAACAGGTGAAGAGTCTCATCCCTTGTTCCCTGTTTTGGATGTGGTTTCCAGCTTTCTCTTTTCCAATCTTTTTATTCTTTTCGTCTTTTTTCAATTGGAGTAGATTGACTAAAATATCGCCCGGTTCACACTCCACCCACGTCTATTGAACAGGTGAAGAGTCTCATCCCTTGTTGCCTGTTTAGGACGTGGTTTCCGGCTTTCTCTTTTCCAATCTATTTAATCTTTTCTTTTCTTTTTTAATTGGAGTAGATTAACTAAACTATCGCCCGGTTCACACTCCACCCACGTATATTGAATAGGTGAAGAGTCTCATCCCTTGTTCCCTGTTTAGGAATGTGGTTTCCAGCTTTCTCTTTTCCAATCTTTTTATTCTTTTCATCTTTTTTCAATTGGAGTAGATTGACTAAACTATCGTCCGGTTCACACTCCACCACCTCTATTGAACAGGCGAAGAGGCTCATCCCTTGTTCCCTGTTTAGGATGTGGCTTCCAGCTTTCTCTTTTTCCAATCTTTTTATTCTTTTCGTCTTTTTTCAATTGGAGTAGATTGACTAAAATATCGCCCGGTTCACACTCCACCCACGTCTATTGAACAGGTGAAGAGTCTCATCCCTTGTTGCCTGTTTAGGACGTGGTTTCCGGCTTTCTCTTTTCCAATCTATTTACTCTTTTCTTTTCTTTTTTAATTGGAGTAGATTAACTAAACTATCGCCCGTTCACACTCCACCCACGTCTATTGAATAGGTGAAGAGTCTCATCCCTTGTTCCCTGTTTAGGATGTGGTTTCCAGCTTTCTCTTTTCCAATCTTTTTATTCTTTTCATCTTTTTTCAATTGGAGTAGATTGACTAAACTATCGTCCGGTTCACACTCTACCACCTCTATTGAACAGGCGAAGAGGCTCATCCCTTGTTCCCTGTTTAGGATGTGGTTTCCAGCTTTCTCTTTTCCAATCTTTTTATTCTTTTCGTCTTTTTTCAATTGGAGTAGATTGACTAAACTATCGCCCGGTTCACACTCCACCCACGCCTATTGAAGAGGTGAAGAGTCTCATCCCTTGTTGCCTGTTTAGGACGTGGTTTCCGGCTTTCTCTTTTCCAATCTTTTTACACTTTTCTTTTTTTTTTTCAATTGGAGTAGATTAACTAAACTATCGCCCGGTTCACACTCCACCCACGTCTATTGAACAGGTGAAGAGTCTCATCCCTTGTTCCCTGTTTTGGATGTGGTTTCCAGCTTTCTCTTTTCCAATCTTTTTATTCTTTTCGTCTTTTTTCAATTGGAGTAGATTGACTAAACTATCGCCCGGTTCACACTCCACCCACCTCTATTGACCAGGCGAAGAGGCTCATCCCTTGTTCCCTGTTTAGGATGTGGTTTCCAGCTTTCTCTTTTCCAATCTTTTTACACTTTTCTTTTTTTTTTTTCTATTGAGGTAGGTTGACTTAACTATCGCCCGGTTGACACTCCATTCACGTCTATTGAACAGGTGAAGAGTCTCATCCCTTGTTCCCTGTTTTGGATGTGGTTTCCGGCTTTCTCTTTTCCAATCTTTTTACTCTTTTCTTTTTTTTTTTTCAATTGGAGTAGATTAACTAAACTATCGCCCAGTTAACACTCCACCCACGTCTATTGAACAGGTGAAGAGGCTCATCCCTTGTTCCCTGTTTAGGATGTGGTTTCCAACTTTGTCTTTTCCAAACTTTTTACTCTTTTCTTTTTTTTTCAATTGGAGTAGATTGACTAATCTATCGCCCGGTTCACACTCCACCCACGTCTATTGAACAGGTGAAGTGGCTCATCCCTTGTTTCCTGTTTAAGATGTGGTTTCCGGTTCTCTCTTTTCCGATCTTTTCACTCTTACGTAGCCCCCTGCATAACAGTAGCGTTACCGCCTTGTTCGGGGTGATATGACAAAAAAAAAAAATAGCGCAAGATTTTTTTCTCTACTGCAAGAAATTTTTTTGCGATAATAATGGTTTTATTTATAAAAGTCCTACTATTTAATTTGTAGCTGGTAGACTTACAGTTACATCACGTTGAAAAAGACTGTTCCCGTAAGATCACCGAATTTGAGCAACGCCAAGACTGGTCAGTACCTAGATGGGCGATTGTTTGAGAATACCAGGTACTGTAAGCTTAGATGTAAGAGTACTATAATGGATAACGAGTCGAAAGGGGCGTAAGACAAGGATGTGTCCTTTCACCGGATCTCTTCAACTTGTACAGCGAGAATATTTTGAAGACCATAGATGCTACACCAGGCTTTGTTATCGGAGGCCACAATTTGAACAACATAGGGTATGCAGATGATACTGTGCTGACTGCAGACACGGAAAGAAAACTACAGGCCCTCCTACATAAGATACATGAAGAGAGTAACAAAAAAGGACTACAAATTATGAAAACTGAATGCATTGTCATCAGCAAAAATAACAACCCAAAATGCCAAATACAGGTACTGGATACTAGAATCAATCAAGTACAAAAATCTAAATCCCTAGAAAATATTCTAACAGGAGATGGAAAGTGCGACACAGAGATCTGCAGGCGAATTGGCATGCCAAAGGACGCGTTCCAGAAGCTGAGTAAAGTATTAAGACACAGGAAAATTTCACTAGAAACAAAGAAGAGTGTGCTACATTGCTATGTGATGTCAGTTCTTCAATACGACAGTGAATGCTGGACAATATCGTCGTTAATGAAAGAAAAAAATTGAAGCAATGGAAATGTGGTTCTACAGAAGGATGCTGCGGATATCATGGATCAACCATGTGAGCAATGATGAGGTTTTGGAAAGAATGGCATGGAAAAGAAAATTAATAGTAGCCATCAGGAAGAGACAACTAAAGTTCCTGGGACATGCATTGAGAGAGGAGGGCTTGGAGAACCTGATAATGACAGGCCAGACTGAAGGAAAAAGCGACAGAGGAAGGCAGTAAATAATATATTTGAAGGGCCTGATAAGGTGGATGACGGTTGTGTCGAGTAACAGAAGAAACCATATTGAGCCACCAGATATCGTCGTCTTGCGGCCATTGGCCGAGATAGAACTCACTATACCCCTCCAGTATTACCTGTGCATTTGGAAGCGAAATTCATATCTTGTCAAATAGCTGAATACTTGATGCTTCGCCAGGGGCTACCAATGGTGTTTTTATTGTGACACCAACACTAGATGGGTTGCCTCCAAGCCCTATCATGTTATTTAACCCATAACTGGAGAGAAATGACGGATTAATACTATTCTTAAGGGTACCAGTGCTTAAGTGAATGCAGAGTACTCAACTGGAATTCGAACTCGGCTCAGCGATTTCTCTTTCCAAGCCAACATCCACTGCACCACAACGCAAATACGTCACCAGATATAGGGAGACGTGGAAAGCCATGATCTTCTACGAATAAGAATAAGAAGAACGAGTCGAAATTGTTAATCGAAGAGCCAAGTTCTAATTCCAGTCTGGTTCGTTATAACTGGATACACACAACTATTTTTGGTAAAAGTATGAATCCACCAATTATTCTCCTAGCTATAGGTTAATTAGTAATACTTGCATCACTAAACTATTACCATCTCCAGAAACATTCTCATAATATTTTGTTTCGGCTTTAGATAAGCTTCAACATGCTGGCAGACCGTAGAAACTAGATCATTCGTATCGAACCAAAGCTAGTGAAGCCGAAAATCTTGGTTCATATTCAGCAATAATATTAGGACATAAATGAATATAACGAACTAGAATGAAATTAGAACTCGGTTTTCCTATTCCATTTCCGAGCCGTTGTTCATCAAATTACCAAAAATCAGTCAGTCAGTTAAATGCCATACGTGGTACACGCTCTGGGCGATCATGTCTTGAAATGAACATGACTGACATGACAGAAGATTATCCTGCAGTAGGTTGTCACTAATTTCTGCGGTCGGCTATAGAACCCAATCTGTCTTATTATTTAACCCATAACTGGAGGGAAGAGACGGATTAATACCTTTCCAAAGGGTATTAGTGCGTAAGTGAATGCAAGGAATTCAAGTGGAATTCGAAATCGGCACCCCAATTTGTCGTTCCGAGTCGATAACCACTGAAGCACAACGCTTATTACCCAAAATCTTTTTCTTCTTCTTCTTCTTCTTCTTCTTCTTCTTCTTCTTCTTCTTCTTGTATCATGTCACTTCAGGACGTAGGCGATCATGGACTTCCACTTGGCTCTGTGTCTTGTCGCTTTCAGTAATTTTTCTCTTGGTATCTCTTCCAAGCCCCGCTCCTTCAACCATTTGTTCAAATCTGACAAGTACGTCTCGCACCGCTTTCCCCTGGCTCTTCTTCCATTTATCCGATCTGTGAGTATCAAGTTCTCCTTGCTCTCTTGCCTCATTACGCATCCCAGGAAACTTATTTGTCTCTTCCTGATATTTATTATCAGTTTTCTTCTCGTTTGCATTCTTTCCAACACCTTATAATTACACACGTGCTCTGTCTATGGTATCCTCAGCATCCTTCTGTAAAACCACATTTCTGCTGCCTCAAGCCTCTCCTTCTGCCTTGATGAGATTGTCCAGCATTCACTTCTATACGGAAGGACAGATATCACATAGCATTCCAGCACTATTTTCTTTGTTTCTAATGAGATTTTCCTGTTTCCCAATACTCTGCTAAGCTTCTGAAATGCGTCTTTGGCCATGGCTCTGCGTCTTTGGATCACCATGTCGCATTTTCTATCCTCTGTCAAAACACTTCCCAAGTATTTGAATTTTTTACCACACCGCTATTATTCCTGCGTATATTATGAACTTTCTTCTTTTTCTATGTGCCTTGTCCCTTCAAGACATAGACGATCATGGCCTTCGACTTTTCCCTATCCCTGGTGGCTCTGAGCACGCCTTCTCCTGTTACACCGTGCAATCCTCGTTCCGTCATCCACCTGATTAGGTCCTTCAAATATGTTATCCATTGCTTTCCCCTGTCTCTTTTTTCCCTCTATCTGGCCTGTTTGTATCAGATTCTCCAGGCCCTCTTTCCTTATTGCGTGTCCCAGGAACTTCAGCTGTCTCTTCCTGATGCTCGGTATTAATTTCCTTTTTGTTTCCATACACCTGATATTTCCAAGTGGTCCCCCATCTACGGAGTGACCAGGCTCGATGTTGGTCTCAAAACAAAGTGATCATCAAATAAACGGAATCTTCAGAAGAGACTCCCAATCGTCATTGCTTTTTATCATAACAATAATAATGTCAATGGCAATATAACTTGTTTCCTTATAAAGAAACATTTCGCATGCACCATCTGCTCAGTTAGTACTACTGTCGGTTGAAATTTATCAAATATTTCTTTTAAAATATTTATCAGGTCCACTAATTGTTGTCATTCTTTCGAGAATTGATAAAAAGACTTATTCGGATGTACACTACTGGCCATAATTATTAGGCTACTACAGTGTTTAAAAAATTTATGTATTTTATACTATTTTTTAGTATTTATTTCCAAGTGAATAATTGTAAATGACAATAGAATGGTTCTTTTCTTAAAATTACACAATAACATGTGCATCAAATAAATTTATAAATATTTAATAATTACCTATATTGCAGTTACATAATTGAAAGAATGAATAAAATTTATGGTGATTCGGACGAGTTCATCTTTGCTTCCTTGCCTTGTAAAATTTTGCAAAGTAATAATAACAATAGAACCATTGTATTTACATTTAAAATTATCCACTTGGAAATAAATACTAAAAATAGTATCAAATATATCATTTCTTTTAACAATTTGAGGTGGCTTGATAATTATGGCCGGTAGTGTACATGCACCTGCTGATGGTTGGGAGGATCAACGATGAAAGCGTTGTTTTAATAGAAACAAAGATGAGGTTAACAGTTCGCATGTAAATAGTGTAAATACTGGTAGGAAGATGTTGATATTTTCTATTATTCGGACTACTATCCTCATCATTTTGTAGGACGTTTCGGCTGCTGTACGCTCCGGACTTCCTCAGGTGCTAGGAATTTCGAACCGAACATCATTCTCATTTTTTGCGTAGAGCTTCTTTTAGTAGTCATGAGTTATCTTTCTCTAACCCTTAAACTCCTTGTTCACCACTGCTGTAGCCTGGTAATGAACGCTCAACTCTTTGCGTCAAGTGACAGGAACTAACCAACCGGAAACCACAACTTAAACAGGGAAGGATTGATTTTGTTTTTCTTACCAAAATTTCACTGCCTGGACTTTAACTAAGTTAAAACTTATCAAGTCACCATCATTTCTTTCTATTGGATTGGATGGACTGGGCTATTGCCCGGTTCAGACTCCACCCACGTCTATTGAACAGGTGAAAAGGCTCATCCCTTGTTTCCTGTTTAGGTTGTGTTTTCCGGTTTTTCTCTTTTCCAATCTTTTCACACTTTTTATTTTTATTTTTATTTTTTTTTCAATTGGAGTAGATAGACTAAACTATCGCCCGGCTCACACTCCACCCACGTCTATTGAACAGGTGAAGAGGCTCATCCCTTGTTTCCTGTTTAGGTTGTGGTTTCCGGTTTTTCTCTTTTCCAATCTTTTCACACTTTTTATTTTTATTTTTATTTTTTTTCAATTGGAGAGGACGAAGGTTATGAGAAAGAGTGACAGGCTATACAGAATGTCAGGACGTAGATAAGTGAATGATGAAAATACTGATGAGAGTGGAGTGGACGGACAAAGGCGCATAAGAGAGAGGATGCAGGTTAGTGAGAAAGGAGAAGACTATTGACTTTACATTTAAATTCTTGGACCTTGTAGCCGTCAGGGAAGCAAGTAAACGGAAAGGAATTCAACAAGCGGAAATGCGAGAGAAGAATCTGATGGAGTAGAATTTGCTTTTACATTTTATTGGTTTCACAGTAGAAGGGTGGGACCTATTTGCTAATTTTATGGCTAGAGTAAATTCATATATTGGGGGCACCAGTGAGCTAAGTTTATCGGAGCCGAAACCATGAAAATATTTGAAGAAGAGACACAGGAAAGTCACACTGCGCTGGTGAGAAAGTGACTGTATCTGAGCTGCTAAGTCGGGATCCATCACATTACAGATTCTCCGTTGGATTTTGTCAAAGACCTCCAAGGGCATAGCAGGAGCACCCGACCAGATATGGCAGCAGTATTCAATGCACGGGCGGATGGTAGATTTGTATATGTGCAACATTGTTTCAGACGGGAAAAACTTCCTAACCACGGAGAACCGACTTTCTTAGCAGTAGATTTAGCTATAGATTCTATATCATCATTCCACTTAAGGTCTGTTGTGGGAGTTAACCCTAGGAGGCGCACGGTTTTACTTTCAGGGAAAATAGCCTGATCAAGTACTAATGGTGGTTAGAAGCAATTGTCTGTGATGGTACATTGTTAACAAATTCGTTTTGGAAGCATTAAAATTCACGAGCTATAATCGATACTCGTATTGCAGTAGATATTCTGTTTTTAATCAAACAGTATATTTTATGATTATGATTAGACTATGGTATCATTCGTGGTCGAGTGGTGTAAGACGCGCCAGATCACTTGGTTGCTTCTCCTATGTTGATGCTGGACGCTGATTCGAATCCTGTTGAATGACAAATTTTCGTAACAAAATTTATGGTAAACAATCAGGCCGGTAGAAATAAATATATTGTTTGATTAAAAAAAAAGAATATCTACTGAAATACGAGTATCGATTAAAAATAATGTTCAAACAAATAATTTAAATACAAAGGTAAATCAATTGTATTTTGTGAAAAAATTAAAGGATATTGAATTAATAAATCTCTTATCATTTTAAGAAAGTCAACTCAGAATCTAGTTTAATTTTCTTTCCGGTAAGAGGTGCAATGATTTCATAGATATCTTCAAACGAAACCAGGTAATTACATGACTCTGAAATAGAAAACTGTATACCTGCTATTTTGACCTCACAACCTTTTCTCATCCATTACAAACTCTTGTAACTAAAAGAACAAGGTATTGTACTCACCGAGGGTAGGTCTGGGAGGGGAATTAAATGTTCTGGCGTCGGCGTCTAAAATAGTATTTTTTCTCCAGACCGAACCAGGGCCAAGGGATTGACACTCTGGCCTCGTGGAATCACGTTGAACGAAACCTAGAAGGTTAAAAGGTTCTACATTTTGTCGTACAGTAGTCCTATACAAATCTTTTGTAAAGTTCACTAGTTACGGAGAGTGCTTAGTGTTACTAGTCATTTTGATTTTCGTTACCGTTACAAGGAGGACTTCGCTTGTAAGCAACGTCAGAATTTTTGTTTCAAGTCTTGAAATCGCTTTTCCTTCTCCTTCCCTACTTGTCGGTGTCATAATCCCGACAAAACATATGTCTATAAGCAGATACAGAAGCGGTGCAATTTTAAAAGAGCGTTAGCCTTTCTGTCAGGATTTGGCAGTTTGCACGGCTTTTCTTTTTATTCCTTTTGTCAAATTGGTTTGGTTTTAGTTCTGGTAACCGATGCAATGATTTCATAGATATATTGTAAATATCTACTCAAGTACGAGTATCAATTAAAAATAAAGTTCAAATAAATAATTTCAATATGTCGGTTGTTATACAATTTCGTTAATATTCGGGATTTTCCGTAACATTATCTTTTTATATTTGAGGGTCTTGAGGTCTATCTTTTTTGTTTCCATGGTACAATAATGCATGATAATCTTCACTTTATTCTACTTTTATGTGACATGTTCCTTCAGAACGTAAGTGATAATGGCCCTCCACATCTCCCTATCTTTGTCGCTTTTAATACCCCTTCTGCCGTTATCCAAATCAATCCACGCTCCACCATCTAGCTGCTCATGTCTATCAAGTATGTCATGTGTTGATTTCCCTGCTCTCTCTTCCCCTCTATCCGTCCCGTGAGCATCAAATTCTCCAAGCCTTCCTTCCTTATTACATGTCCCAATACCCTCAGCTGTTTTTTCCTGGTGTTAAGTATCAATATCTCGTGTCCATCCTCTACAAAACCTCGTCATTGCTCATTTGTTCCATTCATGGTATCCTCAAATTCATTTTGCAGAACCACATAAAATCACAATTAATAAACAGTATTTCTTGTTTTGTTGGGAGTTTCAAATATGCAATTATTTTTATATTTGAAGTTTTCAAATATATTTTAGTTTTTAATATAGTATGGAAAAAGTACTTGAAATTTATGAATACGTGTACATACATGCTTGTAAATGTAGATGTATACAATTTGTCGATATTTACAGTACATCGCGGACACTTTATTTGTGAATGTGGTTTAATTTCAGACATTATAAAATAAAATGATTTTGTAAGGTTAACTAAGAAATACAGTTATTACAATTATTTTTGAATAAAAGAAAATAAACTAATTTATGTTAAACACACTAATATTTATATTCAATTTTACATACGACTTTTAATATGATTTTATATTTCTTGCATACAGACAGTGTCGATATTTGATATTTTGCATACTTCTACAAGAAATTGCACCATGAAATTAATTGATCCTTTCCAATTATTCAATTGAAGTAATCGTTATGTTTTGATTTTTTGTCAAGAAGGCGGATTAGAATAGGCAAAAATACCTTCTAAGCGGCAAGCATAATATTAGTAAAAGGTAAACGTTCGTGAGAAACAAAGAAGAGACCAATGAACTGTTACGTGGTATCTGTCTTCCTCTGTGGTAGTGAACATTAGGGAATGTGCCCAAAGATGAAGAGGAGACTTGAAACAAGAAACATGTGCTTTTACAGAAGGATAGTGAGGATATCATGGAACTAATATGAGAGCAACGACAAGGTTTTGGAAAAGATGGAAACGAAAAGAAAATTTGACACAATAAAACATGTGCTTTTACAGAATAATAGTGAGGATATCATGGACGTAATATATGAACAACGACAGGGTTTCGGAAAAGATGGAAAGGAAAAGAAAATTTGAAACAATAAAATATGTGCTTTAACAGAAAGATAGTGAGGATATCATGGACATAATATATGAGCAACGACAGGGTTATGGAAAAGATGGAAACGAAAAGAAAACTTGACACAATAAACATATGCTTTTACAGAAGGATAGTGAGGATATCATGGACTAATACGTGAGCAACGACGGGGTTTTGGAAAAGATGGAAACGAAAAGAAAAATTGACACAAGAAACATGTGCTTTTACGGAAGGACAGTGAGGATATCATGGACCTAATATGTGAATGACGACAGGGTTTTGGAAAAGATGGAAACGAAAAGAAAACGTGACACAAGAAACATGTGCTTTTACAGAAGGATAGTGAGGATATCATGGACCTAATATGTGAACAACGACAGGGTTTTGGAAAAGATGGAAACGAAAAGAAAAGTTGACACAGGAAACATGTGCTTTTACAGAAGTATAGTGAGGATATCATGGACCTAATATGTGAGCAACGACAGGCTTTTGAAAAAGATGGAAAAGAAAACTTGTAACAAGAAACACGTGCTTTTACAGAAGGATAGTGAGGATATCATGGACCTAATATATGATCAACGACAGTATTATGGAAAAGATGGAAACGAAAAGAAAACTTGACACAAGGAACATGTCTTTTACAGAAGGATAGTGAGGATATCATGGACCTAATATGTGAGCAACGACAGGGTTTTGGAAAAGATGGAAACGAAAAAAAAACTTGACACAAGAAACATGTGTTTTACGGAAGGATAGTGAGGAAATCATGGACCTAATATGTGAACAACGACAGGGTTTTGGAAAAGATGGAAACGAAAAGAAAACTTGACATGAGAAACATTTGCTTTTACAGAAGGATAGTGAGGATATCATGGACGTAATATGTGAACAACGACAGGGTTTTGGAAAAGATGGAGGAGAAAACTTGTAAAAAGAAACATGTGCTTTTACAGAAGGATAGTGAGGATATCATGGACCTAATATATGAACAACGACAGGGTGTTGGAAAAGATGGAAACGAAAAGAAAACTTGACACAAGAAACATGTACTTTTACAGAATGGTAGCGAGGATATCAAGGACCTAATATGTGAGCAACGACAGGGTTATGGAAAAGATGGAAACGAAAAGAAAACTTGACACAATAAACATATGCTTTTACAGAAGGATAATGAGGATATATTGGAACTAATGCATGGGCAACGACGGGGTTTTGGAAAAGATTGAAACGAAAAGAAAACTTGACACAATAAAGATATGCATTTACAGAAGTATAGTGAGGATATCATGGACCTAATGCATGAGCAACGACGGGGTTTTGGAAAAGATTGAAACGAAAAGAAAACTTGACACAAGAAACATGTGCTTTTACGGAAGGATAGTAAGGAAATCATGGACCTAATATGTGAACAACTACAGTGTTTTGGAAAAGATGGAAACGAAAAGAATACTTGACATAAGAAACATTTGCTTTTACGGAAGGATAGTGAGGATATCATGGGCCTAATATGTGAACAACGACAGGGTTTTGGAAAAGATGGAAACGGAAATAGAACTTGACATAAGAAACATTTGCTTTTACAGAAGGATAGTGAGGAAATCATGGACCTCATATGTGAACAACGACAGGGTTTTGGAGAAGATAGAAACGAAAAGAATACTTGACCCAAGAAACATGTGCTTTTACAGAAGGATAGTGAGGATATCATGGACCTAATATGTGAACAATGACAGGTTTTTCAAAAAGATGGAAAAGAAAACTTGAAACA
>JBBBDQ010001761.1:3855000-4110171 GCA_037127315.1 Ascarosepion bandense | reverse complement strand
TATATATATATATATATATATATATATGTTATGTCGTTAAGTATAAATGAATAACTCAAGAACAGAATCAGAATATAAGTTGTATTCCCCGGAAAGACGGTTAGTGTGTACAGACGTGATTAGTAATATTTACAATAGAAAAGATACAAGAGTCCAATCCGTCATAAGACGTGTGTATACGTGATTACTTCCGGTACGCCACCGGAAGTGTGACTAACTCTTCACTGACTCGCACTGACTCTTCAGTAACTCATTAGAGACTCTCAAGTGATTCTCTACGACTCCCCTGTAGAGAATCCACCATTGCTATATATAGCAATGGGAACAGTCCATTTGTAGTCAAATAGGAGCGGCGCCCTAACAATATATATTGTTGTTGTTGTTTATGAATGTGTGAGTTATGTACAAAAAACTTCTTGCTTTAAGGGTTCGCACCAATTGCAAGCGGATATTGAAGTTATAGCTGAGCGCTTAAAATGTTAACTTTTTGACAACGGTCGATTTCTAAAGAAGCTGATAATTGATAATATCAATTTGTAGTATGAGGATCACAGTGAGCGAATTCATTGGAAACCGCCCGGAAAACAGACGACCGGTAGAGTCAAGTAATGTTAATGAAAATTATTCGACCTTTCTAAAAAGGATCGATATTTTGAGATAGAAAGAAATCACAAGTAATCGTAGCCGAGAGTTAGTGTTTACTTGATTTATTCAACTCCTGGTCAGGCCACATTATACACACCCTTCCAGAAAGGTCGGCTTATTAGCCAATAAAAGAGGTCTGTTGTAGTGATCTTTGTGAAGTTGTGGCTTTAGCACCGCATAAAACTTTAATTCATCTCCGTAAATTAGATGTTTTGATGTTTATTTCTTCTTCTTTATTTTTATGTACCCTGCCGTTTCAGGACGTAAGCGATTTTTTCCTGTTACACCACGCAACCCCCGTTCTGTCATCCAACTGCGCAGGCCCTTCAAATATGTTATCCGCCATTTTCCTCTGTCTCTTTTTCCCTCTACCTGGCCTGTCAGTATCAGGTTCTCCAAGCCCTCCTTCCTCATTGCATGTCCTCAGGAACTTCAGTTGTCTCTTTCTGATGCTCAGTATTAATTTTAATTTCGTTGCCATTCTTTCCAACATCTCATCATTGTTCACATGCTCGGTCCATGATATCCACAGCATCCTTCTGTACAACCACATTTCCGCTGCTTCAAATTTTTTTCCTTCATCTTCGATGATATTGTCCAACATTCACTGCCGTAATGAAGAACTGACATCACATAGCAATCTAGTACTCTCTTCTTTTTTTCTAGTGAAATTTTCCTGTGTCTTAGTGCTTTACTCAGCTTCTGAAACGCATCCTTTGCCATGCCAATTCACCTTCGGATCTCTGTGTTGCACTTTTCGTCTCCTGTTAGAAAGCTTCCAACGTATTTAAATTTTTGTACCTGCTTGATTCTAGTATCCCTCTCCTGTATGTGGGATTTTGGGTTGCTCTTTTTACTGATGACCATGCATTCAGTTTTCGTGCAGTTTATTTGTAGTCCTTTTTTGTCACTCTCTTCAGCTACCTTCTGTAGAATGTCTTGTAGTTCCCTTTGCGTGTCTGCTATCATCACTGTATCAGCTGCGTATCTTATGTTGTTCAAATTATAGCCTCCGATTACAAATGCTGGCATAACATCTAGGGTCCTCAAAATATTCTCGCTGTATGAGTTGAATAGATACGGTGAAAAGACACATCCTTGTCTTACGCCCCTTTCTATCTTTGTAAATCTGCTGAATTCATCACCTGTCCGTATGCAGGCAGTTTGATGCCAGTAGAGATTCTTGATTATTCTGATGTATTTCCCAAAAATATCGAGGCTGCTTAGCAGCTCCATCAATTCTTTGTAGCTTATTTTGTCGGATGCCTTCGCATAATCGAGAAAACATAGGTACAAGTCCTTCTTCATTTTTATTGCCCTTTCGGAGAGCATCCTAATAATAAATATGGCGTTGCTTGTTCCAGTATCTTTGACAAACCTGCACCGTTCTTGTTCTATCTCTGACGTGTTTCCGCTTCTCGCTCTATTCATTAGGAGTCAGCTAGAATTCATATTTCTTTGGTTTCATCCTAGAAAATTTCTGCTTCCATCAAGTGCCGGTGTTCGTTAAGCTTCTTTCTCTAAAATTCAGCAAAGCAATTTACTACCAACCTCTTCTTCACTGTTATATTGCGAAAATGAATTGCCATGGCTGGTCGTCCTTTAAGTATATCTTTGCGTGTCAGCTTCGTGTATTCATTGTTTACTGCCTAATGAGGCAGTCGATTCCTCATTCATGCCAAATTTGAGAATGCTGTCGAAATAGTAGAAAAATGTAAAAGGGAGAAAAATAATAAGAACCAAAACGATAAAGACAATATATTAATTCTCAAAGTGATGCCAAACATATATATATATATCTATATGCATATAATTATATATATATGCATTTATATATATATATGCATATAATTATATATATATGCATTTATATATATATATGCATATAATTATATATATATATATGCATATATATATATATATATATATATATATATATATATATATATATATGTATGTATGTATGCATATAATTATATAGTTACGAATTAATTGTACATTGCAACACGGAAATTTCTGTGTTTCGAGATGGATTCTCTTCATCAGGCAATGTTTGATGTTGGGTATACAGATGATTTACATGATATACATGAAAAGAATCTATCTCGAAACAGAAATGTTCGTGTCGCAATCTATAATTAATTCATAACTATATAATTATATTAAGATCTAAACTATTTATTATATTGATCACTGTTCATAATAGAATAAATGCCGGAACACTCAAAATAGTAAAAGCTTGAGTCCTTTTCACCTTCAATTATATATATATATATATATATATATATATATATATATATATATACTACAAGCCATAATTATTAGGCCATCTCAGTGTTTTAAAAGGAATGATGTATTTCATACTATTTTAGTATTTATTGCCGAATGAAAATAGAACGGTTCTTATGTTATTATTATTTTGTAACATTTTACAAGGCAAGGTAGCAAAGATAAATTCATCCAAATCACGCTAAATTTTCTTCATTATTTCATTGATAAAAATGTAATATAGGTAATTATTAAATATTTATCAATTCATTTGATGCACATGTTATTGTGCAATATTAACAAATGAACCATTTTATTTTCATTTACAATTATACACTCGGCAATAAATACTAAAAATTTTATGAAATACATCATATTTTTAAACACTGGGGTGGCCTAATAATTATGGCTGATAGTATATATATATATATATTATAAAATATATATATATATATTTTTTTTTTTTTAAATAACCACATCACTTGATAAGACACAAAAAGTGTCGAAACAAAATAGCTACTTTTGTAGTGATATTGTAACATATCAATGTTATAATTTATTAATAAATATTATTATATATATATATATATATATATATATATATATATATATATATATATGTGTGTATCACAAAATGATTGTTTTTTTTGGGGGTCTGCTGTTTCGTAGAACAGACTCCCGGGAAAAAGTTTTGCTATTCACTAAAATGATGATTTTTCTTTCTGAAAACCTGCTGTTTTGTAAAATAGACTCCCGGGAGAAAGTTTCGCTATTCACTAAAATGATGATGATTTTTTTTTTGTTGTTGTTGTTTTTTTGTAAAAACCTGCTGTTTTGTAGAACAGACTCCTTGGAGAAAGTTTCGCTATTCAATAAAATTATGTTTTTTTTCTGAAAACCTGCTGATTTGGAAAACGGTCTCCCGGAAGAAAGTTTCGCTATTCACTAAAATAATGATGTTTTTTCTGAAAACCTGCTGCTTTGAAGAACAGTTTCCCGGGAGAAATGTTCGCTATTCAATAAAAGGATGATTTTTTTTTCAAAGTCTAGGGCTAACTGCTATCGTTTAATTCTTTATAACAATAGTAAGAACTAATTACCATTCGGGCAACTTCTTCCCAAGAACTGCTATTTTTAACAATAGTAAGAAGCAAATTTACCATTTTTCCTCCAAGCATAGATTGCACCTGTCCCTGAGTTTGTTGGAAGTTTGCGCCTGTCCGATGATCATTCATTTAATCTGTTGAGTGATCCCTCCGTATTTTAGGATCCAATAGTGTTTTGATAGGGCAGTTTTGGTGTTTTAAGGAACAGTTGGAAAATGTGTGTCGGTCATTGTAGAATCTTTGTTTCCAGATTCCTATGTATGTCCTTTTCTTGTTTGGGACTTCTTCCGGAAAGATGGTGGCATCATATATTGCATTATCGAAATTGCATTTGCCTCCGACGGGGCAGTCAGGTCTGTTATTGCAGTTGAAAGGAGATTTATATTCTTGTGCCTAATTGTGGATTTTTAATAATTAGTTGCTGTGTTATTTTATGGTGTTTTGAATATTCCTAGTGCAGGAATAACTTATTTTCAGAGTTTTTCTGTTGAAAATTCTTTTTAGGGGGTATTTTGGTTAAAGTGTTTTTCTTTTAGGTTAAGAAATTATCGGCCGATATTTATCTTGGACAGCTTGCAGAATGGTGGGTTAAACCATATTTTTCATTTTGCTTTTATATCGGTGTGATACATTGCACGTACCTTCAATTAACCTTTATTGAATCAAGTCCTCTTCTATATTTTGTCTGTCTTGTCCGAGTTTTTCAAATTCGCAGTCTCATCTAACATTTTGTAGACGGTGTAGATATTTTATAATTGGTTCGTCAATTTCTTGTATCAATGACATGAATTTCGTTCTTTCCGCCACTACCATTTTTTTTTTCATGGGTCTCATATTTCTCCTTATAATCTGACTTATTTTTTCAAAAGTCAGGTCTTCCAAGTTTCTGGGATATGCCATGGTGGAGACTTTCATTATCGCCTCGCATCCCGCTGTAGCCAAAAATAAATCCGTAATTTCATTTTCACCTCCCTTCTCCTTGTTGTCGTTCAGCTTTTTACTTCTCTCACTGGCAGAAAAACAACGAATCCATGTATCTACAAAATCTGGATCTTCTAGAGACAAATGAGATCTTATCAGCGACGTCATTGATGTGAAGTTTAGCACATTATTTATTGTATCAAAAAATACAATTAGGGCACAAGGACGAAAAAAGGGGAGGGTAGAGGTTGGTTCTTGCTTAACTATCCTATACCTAGCTAAGTACTATCACGACCCATACACTTATTACAATTTGCTCAATCACCGAAAGAACCCATCCATCACCTCCCAATCCTTGATATACCACAATATCACATATTTACGTGGAGCACCTAAAAACGGCGGAAAACCCCATGACATTAAAAATGTCTTTATATACAATATAAAATATAATTTAAAACATTTAATGATAGATGAAATGATGAGAGGGGTATGAACCCAAACACAAACTAAAAATAGAATAAATTTTTTAACTAAAATAATAAACAGTGTTAGTAAGACCCGTCCATCCCAGAAAAAAGAGTGGCCGCTGTATTCCGCCAAACGGCGAAATCACGAAGCACGCTCACTAAGGGAGTGTGGGGGTAAAAAATTAATGGTATGGGAAAATCAAAAGCTGAACCAGCCGAGATAAAAGGAGACCAAAACAAACTGGGGAGGTTGGGAATCTCGACTTGGATCATAACAAAAGAGAAAGCCGGGTACAGGCTAGGAACACATTCATTCATTTTAACTAGGTACACAAAAGAAAGCTACCTTAACCAGGGGAGAGTTCCAAAGGAATCCACCCCTATGTAACCAGCAGATCTAAAAGAGAAAATCAAGACTAGCCTCGTTAACGAGGAACCAGGCTCGCCACATTTACCCCCCTTTAGCTGAAGTCTGTCGAAGTCAAACGTTTCCAATCAGTTCTAGTCCTTATTTTGAGCTGATGCTCAAAATATCAGATCAGATCCTGATGTGAAAGACGCTGATCTCGCAGGACTTCCTCCGTTCGAGTCGTCCAAATCCCCATTCGAGCCGTGGCTAGCAGCGACAGAAACACCATACGCTTCATCCCAGAAAACGAGGGCAACACATTGTCGCAGGCAACTGCACGATCAATGAGCACAACCTCTCACGGCGCGATACAAGCAGTAGACTCGCCCACACGGTCCCACAGAGGGCGAACCCGCTAACACTGATAGAAGGCGTGCGAAGCCGTTTCTTCCAAGCCAAGGTTGCAGCGTTCACAATCTAGCAAATCCGCCAGGCCCCATATGAGAGGCAACCGATTCCGAGCCAATCGCCAGGTGAGCGAAAACTCAGAGTTGCTGAGATAATCGGTACCTGGCGCCAAAGACCAGAACGAGCGAAACTCATCCTCTGACAAGCGGAGCACATCACTTAATGAATCCTTCGCGGCGCCCTACACTAACCCACGATAGAAGACTCTCCTAGGCCGTGAAAGATCACTAGGGCCGCCAGACATTCGAGGAGAAAACTTGATCGCCCTCGAGACTTACGAGATGGTGAGAGTGATAGTAAGGCTAGGGAACATGTCCCTAACTAACCCCCTCAGCAATGAGTCTTCCAAAATCGCTCGCCTGAGAAAAACCAACCTAGACGCAGCCTTGTGTCCCATCAGGTACAGCATTCTCAGACCCCCATGACACGGACGTTGGTAACAGACACGTTTGTCAACGTAGTGTTTGCTATTCTCCATTCCACAGAATGAAGAATACCACCGCTCGATCGCTCTTTACAAAGTGGAAGTACTGACAGCCGGTAAAGGATAATAAGAAAGACGTATGTAGCACACGCCTCAGCCAAACTCTTTAAGGACAAATTCCTTCGACGCCAAATCTCGGCCGACGCGCCGACCTTTGCCAGTACTTCAGACCAGTTTTTCTCCAACTGGAGGTCGGACCCAAACCACACTCCAAGAATGCGGACCGGGCCGTCAGTCCAGTCGATGGGCCCCGGAAGGGTAACACATTTTCAGGCACCTAACCGCAAGCCGGACGACTTGTTGCGGTTAATCCTGGCCCCTGTCACCTGTTGGTACCGTTCAAGCGCCTTCTGTACCACTTCGATGTCACTCCGGGAGGATACGAATGTAGTGACGTTATCGGCGTACGCGGAAACCGTGGCTCGAGCACCACCAGGGACAGCGATTCCACTTAGGGCCGGACTGCACGCCCTGTCCCTTAGCCGGCGAAGGAGAGGCTCCAACGCCAAAGCATAAAGTAGGGGCGACAGTTTACAACCCTGTCGGACCGACCTAGACAGCGCCAGAACGCCCGACAACTTTCTGTTCACCTTCACACACACACTAAGAAGGAATTTGTCCATGTAGCGCTAAGGATCTTATGGGGTTTAGAAAAACAAATCATGGAATCTAGCCATAACAATTCACCTACCTTACGTTTTCTCGCAGATTTGATATGTAGTGTGACCATAGCAGAAATGGAACTATAATTATGAGGAAAAAATAAAAATAGTAAATCCACTTATTCTAAAATGAATTAAAAAAACGGTGGAATTATAAAAACTTGCAAATCGAAATAACAAAAGCGTGAAAACTTAAACTACTATTATCCCTGTTATAAGTTAGTCAGTCAGTTAAATGCCATACATGATACACGTTTGGGCAATCATGTCTTTTTTGATCCATGACTCATTAGGGAGAAGTTTTTCCCACAGATAGTTGTCATTGCCTTCTGCAGTAGACTGGTTGCCAGCCAAGGCTATAGAACCCAATCTGTCCTGTTATTTGACTCATAGCTAGAAAGACAAGAGATGTATTATATTATTAAGTAGTAATTAGTAGGGGGTCAGTTTATTACTTCATAACAATAGAAAACCGATCCCCCACTTTATGACCAGTAGAAGCCTGAATCATGTTTCCAACTATTATATTCAGTCCGTCAGTTAAGTGTCATACATGATACACGCTTTCGGCGATCATGTCTCGAAAGAGACATGATTGAGTGAGCAGAAGATTTTTTACACAGTAGGTTCACATTACTTTCTGCGGTAGACTGGTTGCCGACCAAGGCTATAGAACCCAATCTGTCCTGTTATTTAACCCATAAATGGAGGGAAGAGATGGATTAATACTTTACCCAATGTTATTTGCGCGTAAGTGAATGCAAGGAATTCAACTGTTGGGATAAGATCAATGTTAAAAAGGTGTACCAAAAATCGTGTGAGTAAAATTCCTGGACATTTCAGAATCTCGGAGCTATAAAAGGTTCTTTTGTGCGGAACTGCGTATATCATTGGCAAAATCCTTTCTATTGAAATATAACATCCCAAATATGCAAAGATAACTCAAAACCAGTAACCTTTTAGCTCATAGGTCCTGGAAGTGGGTTGGTAATTAGGCACTTAGATTACTCTCTAGCAATATGTTTGATTTACTAAGCGCCGTTTAGATGTGGCAAAAGGCCAAAGGTATAGGGGTACCCAGTGAGGATCGAATTCACTACTCAATTGTAATAGGTTCTGGCGAGACAAGCTATCTAACCATTACACCACGTCGTGGTGCCCCTCTCTAGCAATATGGCACCAAACACATTAATAATAATATTAATAATAGTAATAATAATATCAAGGCCAGACATTATTGTTAAAAAACCAAAAAGGAAAAACTTATTAACTATTAATTGATATGGCTTATAACATAGCAACCAAGGAATTCGAAAAACTGTCAAAATATAAAGACCTGGAAATAGAAATAGAAAAAATGTGAAAATTGAAAACTAGTATCATACCAATGATAGTAGGTGCACTTGGAATGATAAAAAGTGGAATGTGAACAAAACATTGAAAGAATCCCTGGAAAGAGATATACAATATATTGTCTTGTTAGGTACAGCCCACACACCAAGGAGAACTTTGTCTATGTAACGCAAGGGATGTTAGGGGGATATAAAAAAAAACATGAAATGGAGCCATAACAGCACACCACGACCTGCCTTAGGTCTTCCTGTAGATTTGGTAGATAGTGCGACCATAGCAGAAATCAAATTATAATGAAAAATGACATAATAATAATAATAATAGTAATAATAATAATAATAATAATAATAATAATAATAACACTGGTATGAACATCATCCAGCACCGGTAACAGAAATAGAAGATGTAACCATTCTATGGGATTACACCATCTACACAGACAGAAAAATTGAAGCAAACAGGCCAGACATTATTGTTAAAAACCAGAAGGAGAAAACTTGTCTATTAATTGATATGGCGTGTCCAGCGGATTGTAACATAGCAACCAAGGAATTTGAAAAACTGTCAAAATATAAAGACCTGGAAATTGAAATAGAAAAAATGTGGAAATTGAAAACAAGAGTTGTGCCAGTGATAGTAGGTGCACTTGGAATGATAAAAAATGGAACAAAACAACACATTGAAAGAATCCCTGGAAACCCCAGCTTAAGAGATATACAAAAAATTGTCTTATTAAGTACAGCCCACACACTAAGGAAAACGTTATCTATGTAATGCTGGGGATGATAGGGAAGATAGAAAAACATGAAATGGAGTCATAACAACACGCCACTACCTGCCTTAGGTCTCCCCGCAGACTTGGTTGGTAGTGAGACCAATGCAGAAATCGAAATATGATGAAAAATGACATAATAATAATAATAATCTCTTTCTTATTGTTCTAATCTTATGTTTTCTTCTAAAGATTTTAAAAATCCGACATGATTTGAGAGAGACTACTCGAATTTTTTTAAATTCTTTCTGTTCTAGATGAAGATATGCCACTCCGGGCCCTGTTTCTTTGTGCATCAAGAATAGAAACGGTTTCCAGCCGTTCCGTCTATGGCAATGGAGACGAATTAATCTGTCTTTCCAGCGCACGTAACCGTTACACCACCTGTCGTCTCCAACTTTTCATTTGGACGCTTTTATTTGATAGTCTCTGTTTTTGCTTTTCTTTTCATTCATTTTTTCTGGTAAATAACCCGCAGAGATCAACAAGAACTGTTCTTTTTAATATTCTCATTGTCTTGTCTTTTTTAAATTTATTTGGCTATATCTCATGACAGAAATGGTGAAAAGAAGTCATTAAAATTTCGTCAGCAATTATAATATATTCTCTCTTGTGTGATTTTTGCTAATGCATTCCTATTACTGCAATGCTGTGCTTCAATATTAGCGTTGGATAATATTATTTGTTAAGTTAGATGTCATTCACACTCTGTAAGTGAAAAGATTTGGAAATATAAATTTGGAATGTTAGAAAATCTGGAACAAAAAGGGGAAAAATATGACTCACGGAGAAAGAAAGAAAGAAATGGAGTTTAAAGAAATAAAAAAAGAAGAGAATGATGAATTTATAGAAAAATGGGAAGGGAAAAAGAGAGAGATATACGAGGTAGAGAGAATGAAAACGAGATAGAAAATGCCAAAAATCTAATCTAAATCTAAACTTATTTATAAATGTAACACTGTCTGTATGTGTGTGTCTGTTACCTATAGACTCCGAAACGGCTGAACCGATTTTCTTGACAATTCACACAGTTGTACTATAAGCGTCTGTGAGTGTTCTTAGCTAGGTTTTGTGTCGAGGTACCCCCGATAAATATCAAAAACCGATAATCGAAAAAATAGGTTTAAAGAAGGAGTGGTCGGATTTTAATCAAATCTGATACACTCATAGACAAAGACATAAGAAACGATATTCAGAAGTTTCAAGGTTGCAGTTCTTGCAATAGTGCAGAAGATCGATATAATATATATATACACACACACACACACACACACACACACAAAATGAAATAAGTCAAAATGTTTGTGTGTCTGTCTGTTTACCTGCCTTTATGTCTGTATTTTTCAGCCATTTTATTTTGCTTTGGGTTTGGCTCTAAGTAGATATAATTGTAGTTCTTAGTCTCAGCCATGATACCATTTAATCAGAGGACTTACTTAGCCTTCAAAATTCGGTTTACAACGAAAAAACTTGTTTGATATCGATACCAGGAAATCAAAATTTGACTTACATCCATTCATTTTTCTTTCAGTCTACGGTTTCGCTTTAACTGGAAACAACTATTGCTTTTTAGTCTTTCGTGCCAACGTTCAAAGAGTCTGAGCTCCAGGACCATGGATTAGTTTTAAAGCTTTCAATACTCCCGAGCAACATCGGGCTATACTGCTAGTAAGAATATAAGTAATAGGAAAATGTCGAAGAACAGAGAGAGAGAGAGAGAGCGTTTCCAAGGATACTTTTAATAAATGAAAGATGAGGGAAGAAAGAATAAATGAAATGGAAGGGACGAAGAAGGCTAAAGAATTAGTAAAAAAAGAACTGTCAAAGAAGAAGAAACGAACAGAAAGAAAAAAGTCTAATGAAAAAAAATATGTCGAAGAGATGGTGAAAAAGACAAAGAAGATATATTTGGAGAAAGGAAGAGAAAGAAAAAGAAAACATATGATAATGGCAAAAATGACAAAGAGAAAGAAAGTTTTGAAAAAGAAAGCAAAAACGAAAAACGGAAAAGTAAAGAGAAAGAAAAAGTAAAGCAAGAAAGAAAGAAAAAGTAAAGCGAGAAAAGAAAGAGAGAAGCAAGTAAGCAAGTAAGAAAGAAAGAAACAAAGGAAGGAAGGAAGGAAGGAAGGAAGGAAGGAAGGAAGGAAGGAAGGAAGGAAGGAATTTTACAGCAAACATGAATGTTTGGAAGAACAGCCATAAGGAGAGTAAAGAGAATGAAAAGTTAACAATTTATATTGTTAAGGGGTTAGATTAAAATGAAGTAGAAATAGTATGAAATAAAGTCATTTTCGTGGGGGTAGATAGATATTGGGTAAGAAAGCAAATGATGTTTTAAGGGTTAGAAAATAATAGGGTTTATATATATAACGTGGATGTGAAAGTTTGGGTAGAAAAAGGGTATGAAGCAGGTAGAGGATTAGGATATATAAAATGTATCTAGTATTGTTTAGGAGGCATTGAATGATACCAGTCAGTTTTTCTCTTGTTGATTTTCTGAGAGCTTGATCAGAGTTCAGCTTTTAAAAACTGTTCATCCGGTTATTTAAAGATGCATCTATACACGGTGATGTCATCTGCAAATATATTTAATAAGTGTTGTGGCGAATCTTCGTTAAAAAGTTGTTGTGGCCTGTTTGGACCAAGAAGAAAGACACGGAAACAAGAAGGTAGATTCAAACAGTGTATTAGAATAACAGAACAATATATACAATAATAAGTGTTAGTAATCAGCAAATAGAAGTGTACGCCCGAACTATATAGTTACGCTGTAACACAACTGTCACTAGACTGCGTCCTGACTGTCACTTGACCGTCTCCTGACTGCCTCACAGCTGCGTACCCAGAAGACGGAGTAAGAGTGCATTCCTCTAGATAACTTATAACAATAAGTATCTACGAATGTTTTTAATCTGAATATTTATATAAAACATGAACTGATTAAGAGAACTGTTCATTAACGACGACATTCAATGACAGGACGTGTTGGATAACTGGAGAGTTTCAATAGATGTCAAGACTGTGTTGCAATCCTCTGTGACACTTCTTGTCAAAGTTCTTAAAATTTCCAGGTCAAACACTCTTAAAATGTTATTTTCTTATCAACCGCTTCGCTGATTCGATGTGTGATAATTGTTTAATAGTTAAGACATCAGCAGTGGAGGTAGAACATCGAAAGCCATATTGTTTTTCGTTCAAGAGTTTGATTTTGTTGTAGTATTCAATATGAATTCAGTGATTGTATGGATAAAAGTGCTATACACACTACCGGCCATAATTATTAGGCCACCCCAGTTTTTCTTTAAAAAAAATGATGTATTTCATACTATTTTTAGTATTTATTGACGAATGAAAATAGAATAGTTCTTTTGTTATTAGTACTTTGCAAAATTTTACAAGGTAAGGAAGCAAATATGAAATCGTTCGAAGCACCCGAAATTTTCTTCATTCTTTCATTGATGAAACAGCAATATAGTTAATTATTAAATATTTATAAATTCATATAATGCCTATATTATTGTGCAGTATTAACAAAAGAACCATTCTATTTTCATTTACAATTATTCACTTGGCAATAAATACTAAAAACTAGAATGAAATACATACTTTTTAAAACACTGGGGTGGCCTAATAATTATGGCCGATAGTATATATATATATAAACTGTTAAATATAAGAGACAATGAATGTCTATTATGTTTAATGATGAGCCGTTCTAAACATCGTATTTTGGCATCAATTTCAGGTGAAAATAAAGACAAAAATTTTCCAACATTTGGATATCTTTTTATTAAGTTGGTTCTAAGCTTTCGGCTCACATGAGCCATCTTGTGAGAGGCTACAGGGACGTTAACATAAAAACAACCACCATCAAAAACGGTTTTATCTTGTGTTGACATAAAACTTTGCTAAGAAACTAGAACAGTTCAATTAAACAACACTTCTTAGAAAAACATAGCCATGTAGGTAATATCAGACAGATTTTAGTCAACAATACAATAATCCTCACTCATACACACAGTAAAAAAAAACTTCAGATATTGGAGACCATCTACATTAAATTAAAACAACCTACACTTAATAAAATCCCGTTTAAATCTGGTCATAACACATTACATTGCATTTAAATATATGGTTCTGTTAACATTTCGAGCTCTCAAGCTGTGTGATGTCATAGAACCGCATTACAAATTTACGAACTGCGTTTGCTATTTGGTGACTGTTGTCGTTGCTTAGCATATGTTTAGACAATTATCTGCTGCCTCGATATCCTATATATATATATATATATAAGGTGGGTAATTATGTTGTAGGAAATAGATAGACTAATAAGTTACGTATTAACATGTGCAACCATAAATACGTTTTATGGGTAAAGATGATGGAAAAACCGTCGGTACTTTGTAGCGCTCCAACATCTACCAGACTTCTTGTGCTATGCTTATAATTAAGAGAACTACTTCTGAGAAAATATGAATTGTCCTTGGTATGGCAATAAACTACACCCAGGTCCTGAGATTGACAATAAACGACATCCGGCAATAAGGCCTCTGACTTTGAGGACCGTAGAATCAACTCGTAAGGACTTTTCTTCCCAGGTTTACCTCAACCCAGGGTGGTAGCACCTGATAGAGTCTCAGCTATGAGCAGTCAGTTAATCCCAAAACTCAAGTTAAAACCCAATGAAAATATAAAAATATACTTTTATACTAAAAATACCAGCAATACATTTGACTCTCGACAAAAACCCTCTTTACAAAAATACCTCAATCAAACCTGACCTACAAACTGATTTCTTAGAAAGAATATATATTCCATTCATACGAACCTATCCTTATTAGAATTAAATAACCCATTTAAAAGTATATATATCGCAAAGCGAAAGAAACCCAACTAAAATATTGATTAGTGCTGACATCGCTGCATTGGAGCTGCAAAGTACACTACTTTTGTATTCCAATGGTAAGGAAGAAGTTTCATTCCGGCAGCTTCCACCGAACTGTCACTTTGTAGAACAGACTCTGAGAGATTTTTCCTTTAATCACAACAGCCTTAACTTCATCAAGTCTATGGTCAACAGTTTGCCATCATGCCTAAAACAACCTAATTCAAGTCGTGTCATGTTGGCATTACCCATACAACGGAATCAACTCTTCCAACCAGTGCATATACCTCGCGTCACAAGAAGTGAGAGAAGATAGCAGAGTAGCTAGTAGATAGCCTATTCGTCTACGAACACTGCCTACCATTACGAGTCCCAGTTCGAGGGTCGAATTATATTACTCACTAACCGTATTACCATTCTACTAACAAAGTTCCCAGTGTTGTATTTAATATATATTCGTTATTTTCTATTTTGATTGTTCTGTGTTATTCTTGCTGGACCTTTTAACTGGTCCACGACAAATATCCTATCACGAGTAGCTTTTATGCCTTGTATTGAATGAACATCTAGTAAAAAAGAATTTGTACAAAAAAAAGTTGGGTATAAAGGGCTTGGAAGTAGTAAATAGTAAAAATAGTCAATAGAACAGGTGGAAACATAATTTTGGGGAAATAAAATAACTAGACATAAACAAAGTCGGAAATGAACGGAATGAAATCAAATGTCCTTTGAATCATACCAGCGTTTTCGTTATTTCCTGTTGTTACGTATCAGCTTTTTTCTCCCCAAAAACTGACCACTTCACTATATTCTTCGAATTTTCGATCGAATTTAGACCAACCGAACTGACCATCGGTCAATCATAATTTCTTGACACTCCTAAAGCCAATTCGTTAAAGACATCTGTCAACCTGTCATTTTTATTTCAAGGAGTCAGCAATGAAGAGCGGACAAATCGAGACTACACGACTTAATGAACAACTTCTCCAGACTCCACACCTCTTCTTTAGACTAAGAATTTTTTTTTCTATTTCTTTGCCATGAGTTTCCGTTCCGTTTTGATCTTATAAATTCTTCATATTAAGCAAACATATATTCACAGTGAAAGAGAATTGCCTCGTATTATATTCGACTGAGTTCAATAAAAATTCATTATTGTTCAACACCGTTTTATATCTATATTAGCTGAAGTGAATATATAATTGTATATTTGATCCGAAAATAAAACTTTTTATCCAACTTTATAAACATTTCTTTTTATAATCATATTACCCCAAGCAAGGTATTTTAGTGCCACTGTTGTGTAGGGGGTGACATAGGAGGAAAGTTATGAGAAAGAGTGACAGGTTATAGGGGATGTCAGGAAGTGAATAAGAGAAGGATGATTGTGGCCATAAAGTGAGGGAACAGTTTATATATTGATTGTAATGTAGAATTGATCCCCCACTTTATATCCACATCATAATAGTATAGAATTTTTTTCCATTATAAGATGATATTTTTTTATAATCATATCGCCCCAAGCAAAGACATTTTACTGCCACTGTTATGCAGGGAATTACATAGGAGGAAAGTTATGAGAAAGAGTAACAGATTATAGGGGGTGTCAGGAAGTGGGTAAGAGAAGAATGAGAATACGGATGAGAGTGGAGTGGACGGAGAAAGAAGCATAACAGAGAGAGAGAGAGAGAAAAAGAGAGGATGCAAGTTAGTGAGATAGGAGATGACTATTGACTTTACATTTAAATTCTTGGAGATTGTAGCTGTCGGGAAAGCAAGTAAGTGGAAGGGAATTCCACAAGCGGGAATTGCGAGAAAAGAAGCTATGGAGTAGAATTTGCGTTTACAATTTATTGGTTTCACTGTAAAAGGGTGGGACCTAATTGCTAATCTTGTGGCTCGAGTTAAAGGTAGCCGTGAAAGTATTTGTAGAAGAGACACAGGAAGCCACGTTGCGCCGATGAAAATACTGAAATATGCTTCGAAAACAAAGCATTGTTTTCGACCAAAGATTGGCGCTTTCTAGTTGAATATACAAATCTGCACGCATTCACAAATATTTGTATCATTATCCCTATACCCAATTTTCTTTAGTATCACTTTTGATATTTACTAATCATAGCTTACTTAGAGATTGCCATCTATATAGGTCACTTAATATGGATTTTTTATAATAAGGAACCGAGCGTGGAGCAGTGGTAGAGTGCTCAACTACGGTGCAGTAGGTTGCAGGTTTGATCCCCAGCCAGGTTATGACAACGACTTTAAAAATGCTACTCGACCCCACTCTGCTAAGCACACAGAAACAAAGAGAAGGCTCTAGGGTAAGTGGAAAAATCCAGGGATAGGAGTCGTGCCCAACCCTAATTGCCAAGTAGTGAAGAAAAACATTACTTTAGTAGCCGTGGCTGCTCGATCAGTGAATACCAAATCTTTTCTTATAACGAAGCAGTTAATTCCCCGACAGCTACAATCTCCAGGAGTTTAAATGTAAAGTCAATAAACACCTCCAAACACACTAACTCGCATCTATTCTCTCAAACACTCTTCCCATCTACGCAACCCTCATCCTCAGTATCCTTATACGTCTATCACCCTCCTTCTCACATTTCCCATATCTAACCACTCTTTCTCATCACTTTCCTCTACGTAACCCCCTAACCACTCTTTCCCATCACTTTCCCCTACGTAACCCCCTAACCACTCTTTCTCATTACTTTCCCCTATGTAACCCCCTACGCAACAGTGGCAGTGAAATGTCTTGCTTGAGGTGAAATGATAAACAAACAAACAAAAAAGAAATGAGTAGAACAGATACTACAATTTGATCACAGCCTGGTGAAGAAAAGCTTCGTTCGAGAAGCACTGGCTGCTCGGTCAATGAATATTGAATAAAGAAGTTGTTAATATTACCGTTACCATTGCAGATGAATATAACATATATCATGTTTTGATCATAGTCCAATGACCTGGAAGTGAAGAAAAACTTAAATCGAATAACAATGACTGCTTGTTCAATGAATACTGAATGTTTTCTTATAAGGAAACAGCTAATGTTGCCATTACTACTGTATTGGTCGTAGCCGTGTGAGTTCTGTTTACTTTTGAGATAATCAGATTGTCATTTTCTTCACATTTCTAGATTTGCAGGTGACAAACACAAACCATTTACTCGATTGTGTTCTCCCCCCCCCCCACCTTTCTCTCTCCCTCTCTCTCTCCCTCTCTCTCTATTTATGCATCTCTCTATTTTTTTGTTTCGGTTAAACGAGAGCTTAAAAGAAATTGTTAACATATCACTCCGTATATTTTGGTGCATAATTCAATTTTCTTGTAAGATTTTTTCAGTCAATGGTAGGAAACGAAATGTACTTTTGTTATTCAAAGTTGCGTAAGAAGAAGAAGAAGAAGAAAGGAGGAGGACGAAGAAGTAGACGAAGACGGAAGGAAAAGGAAGAACCGTTAGGGAAAAGTAAAAAGTCAGTACAAGGAGGTTAAGGAAGAAAGTGAAAGAAGAAAAACAAAGAAAGAACAAGAAAAAGAAGAAAAGAGGGGAAGGAGGGGGAGGATGAAGAAAAAGATGAAGGCCACGACAGAATGAATAAGAGGAACCGGAAGATTAAAGTAAAAGGGGGTTAAGGAAGAAAGAGGAAGAAAAAGAAAAAAGAAGGAAGAAGAAGAAAGAAAGAAGAAGAAAGGAAAAGAAAGGACGAAGAAGAAGAAGAAGAAGAAGACGACGACGACGACAGAAGGAATTGGAAGAAGCGTTAGGGAAAAGTAAAAAGACAGTACAAGGAGGTTACGGAAGAAAGAAGAAGAAGAAGAAGAAGAAGAAGAAAGGAGGAGGAGGAGGAAGAAGACGAAAACGAAGATGACGAGGAAAGAATAGGAGGAACCGGTAGGGAAATGTAAAAAGACAGTAAAAAGGGGATAAGGAAGAAAGAGAAAGAAGAAGAAAAAAGAAAGAAGAAGAAGAACAAAAAAGAAAGAACAAAAAAGGTACAAGGAGGAAAGAGGGAAAATTAAAAAAATGGAAGGAAGTGGAAGAAAAATAAGAAAGATAATGAAAAAATGGAAAGAAAAAATGTCGTTCAAAAAAAAAAGAAAAAGAAAGAAGGAAACGATGGAGAGGATATAAAATTGAAAGTGAGTGAATTTTAAATTAATTATAAAAAGAAATGGGTGAAAACGATGAGGAAGAAGGAGAAGAAGAAAAAGAATTAAGAATTGTCGTAGAAAGAAGAGGGGAAAATAAGATGAAAAAGAAGAAGGAATAAGAATAGATAAAGATGCAAGAAAAATTGGAAGGAGAAGAATAAGAAGAGAGGTAGAAGATAAAAGGGGGAAGGAGGTGAAAAGAAAAAAAGAAAGCAAAAGATGAAGAAAAGAACAAAATTGGAAGAAAAAAATTAGGAAGATAAACGAGCAGAAGGAAAAAGAATAAAGAGGAAGAAGGCGAATTAAAGACAACAAAAAGGAAGAGAAAGAAGAAGAATAGTAAAGATGAAGATAAAAGAAAAAAATAAGTAGAGGACAAAAACGAAAAAAATGAACGAGGAGAAGTAGAAAGAAAGAAAGAAAGAAAGAAGAAAAAAGGTCAGAAGAAAAAAGAGAAAGATGAACAAAAAGAGAAGTAAAAGGAAAAGGTGAAAAAAAGTTGGAGTAGAAAGTGAAGAAAAAAGAAAGAGTCTTCTTTTATGTGCCCTGTCCTTTCAGGATGTCGGAGCTCATGGCCTTCCATGTCTCCCTATCCCAGGTGGCTCTTAGCACGCTTTCTCCTGTTACACCACGCAACCCCCGTTCTCTCATCCACCTGATCAGGTCCTTCAAATATGTTATCCGCTGTTTTCCTCTGTCTCGTTTTCCCTTTATCTGGCCTGTCAGTATCAGGTTCTTCAAGCCCTCCTTCCTCCCAGGAAATTTCAGTTGTCTCTTCCTGATGCTCAGTATTTATTGCCTTTTCGTGGCTATTCTTTCCAATACCTCATCATTGCTCACATGCTCGGTCCATGATATCTGCAGCATCCTTCTGTACAACCACATTTCCGCTGCTTCAAATTTTTCCTTTGTTATTGTCCAACATTCACTGCCGTATTGAAGAACTGACATCGCATAGCATTCTAGTACTTTCTTTTTTTTCTAGTGAAAGTTTCCTGTGTCTTAGTACTTTACTCAGCTTCTGGAACGCGTCCTTCGTCATGCCAATTCGCCTTCAGATCTCTGTGTCGCACTTTCCATCACCTGTTAGAACGCTTCTCAGGTATTTAAATTTTTGTACCTGCTTGATTCTAGTATCCCCCACCTGTATTTGGCATTTTGGGTTGCTCTTTTTGTTGATGACCATGCATTCAGTTTTCTTTCAATTTATTTGTAGTGTTTTCTTGTCACACTTTCCAGCTACCTTCTGTAGGAGGTCTTGTAGTTTCCTTTGCGTGTCTGCAATCAGCACTGCATCATCTGCGTATCTTGTTCAAATTGTGGCCTTCAATTACAAATCCTGTCATAGTATCTAGGGTCCTCAAATTATTCTCTCTGTACAAGTTGAACAGATCTGGTGAAAAGACACATCCTTGTCTTACGCCTCTTTCTATCTTTGTAAATCTGGTTAACTCGTTACCAGATTTAGGAAGAAGGAAAAACGACAATAAATGAAAGGGGTAAACGGAAAAAGAGAAATGAGAAGAAAAAAAAAGCAAGGAAAATAAGAAGCAGAAAAACGTAAAAATAAGGAAAAGGAGGAGAATGAAGGAAAAGAAAGACGAATGAAAGTGTAGAAAAAGGAAAAAGAAGATCAAAGTAAAAAGTAAAAGAAGATCAAAGAGAGGAAGAAGGAAAAAAAGAACGAGTATTATGAAGAAAGAAAAAGAAGTACATGTAAGTAGCAGAGGAAAAAAGCGAGTAAACAGCATGAAACCTTCTGAAGCGAAGACAATTATCTCGACTTAATGGGGTTTAGAAAATTTGATAATATTTAGCAAATGGGATTTTATCAGATTCCAGATATAAAGAATGGCGTTGAGCTTTGATATCAAAGACTTATATTTCCAATAATGCAAACTCGCATTTTGCTTCTTTTTTTTTTTTAAATCTAAGGTCAGTCCAATGAAAATAATGCATAATCAATTTATACCGTACATTATAGACTAAATGATGACTCATGTAGTTATGGCGCACGAATAAAGCAATTGAACGTCAATCACAGATCAGAAGAATAGTGAACCGATAATGTAATACATGCTAAGAATAAACCGATCTTGTCTTTTTTACTGCATGCACGAAGGTTCTCCACAACTTTCTATCTTTTTTCTATCAGTCGCTTAAGTGCCATACGTGATACACGCTTGGGCGATGATGTCTCGAAAGAGACATGACTGACTGAGCAGAAGATTATCCCGCAGTAGGTTGCCATTACTTTCTGCTGTATACTGATTGCCAGCCAAGGCTATAGAACCCAATACCAGGCTACAGCAATGATGAAAATTTCACTTAAGTTAAAGGGAGACAACTACATGGCTACTACAAGAAACATCGCACATGGAAAGAGGATGATATACCTCAGTGATCGTAATAAAGGGATTGGTTCGAAATTCCTAGCACCTGAAGGAAAGCTGGAGCGTACAACGGTCGAAACGTCTTAAATATGGCAGTAAAGATGAGGACAATATTCCGAACAACGTAAATATTGTTCCTACATTTTGTACATTTTTGTCCTTAATCAGTTAATCATTTAAGTGCCATACGTGATACACGCTTGGGCGATCATGTCTCGAAAGAAACATGACTGCCTGGGAAGATTTTGAGGCAGCAGTTTGCTATTATTTTCTGCGGTAGACTTATTACCAGGCAATACCATAGAATCTAATCTGTTTTGCTATTTAACCCATAACTGGAGGAAGAAACGACTGATTCATACTTTTTCACAAGTGTATTTTGCCCATATGTGAATGCAACGAATTCTATAGAAATTCGAAATCGGCTCTCCGATTTCTCGTTCCGACCCGATATTCACTGCACCAAAGCGCACATTCCGTAGTTCTTAATATTTTCCTTATTTATTTTTTCCCATCACACAAGCTATGTTGGTTGCTTCCATCTGTTCTCTTGCCTTCAGTATAAACTCATCCAATCCACTTTTTTCGTAATACGTTCCGCAAATTTCAATATCTTTGAAGTACAAGTATTATTTTTATTTAATTTCCTTTCAAAACTTCTGCATTTGTGAGACAATTATCCAACATGGCAATGATGTCCAGTGTCTCGATATAAGCAGTTTCATTGACTCTAAGCTCTCGAGAAAAATCGTAGGGATGAATAATGTGGGTGTCATTGTCTAAATTACTGTGCATAACAGGTGGGACTTCAATGAGACTGGCGCACAAAATCCTGTCAATACTTCTGTACTCTTTTTTGACTTACTTATTTGTGACGAATATGTTTACCTTTTCGTACCGCTGGCTTCAACTGGATCACGTGTTTCTTATGAATGCTACCCTCTCCTTATCATCGTACGATTGGTATCCGATGTCTTTGTGTACAATAGGCCACATTTTAGGCTCCAGAAACATGGAGCTATTTCACAACGACCTTTATTGATTTTTCGGGGTTCTCTTAGAGGAAACTCTGAACTTGCTACAGAAACACGACATTCCAGACAATAATCTGACCGTCGAGAATGTTTTTATTTTTTTAATTGGTTCTGTCCATTGAAGATATGTTCTTGCCAACAACCCGAAATTTTTCTTCTGCTCTTCATTTATTCTCGGTCTCTGAAGAAGATTTTAAAAAAAGTGAAACATGTTACATACACACACACACACACACACACACACACACACACACACACACACATACATACATACATACATACAGATAGATAGATAGATAGATAGATAGATAGATAGATAGATAGATAGATAGATAGATATGAAAAAACTATGATAGATCGATAGATAGATAGAAAGATAGATAGATAGATATGAAAAACTATGATAGATAGATAGATAAATAGATAGATAGATAGATAGATAGATAGATAGATATGAAAAAGTGTGATAGATAGATAGATAGATAGATAGATAGATAGATAAGAAAAACTGATAGATAGATAGATAGATAGATAGATAGATAGATAGATAGATAGATAGATAGAAGCAGCCTGACATAGATAAATAGCAGCCAAAAAATAAGATAGAAACAGATAACAAGAAAGAAATACACACACACACACACACACATATATATATAGATATACATATATATATATATATATATATATATATATATATGTATGTATGTATGTACGTATACATTCATACATAAATGAACAAAATGTCTTGGAAGATTGTAGTCATTTTTGTCTTCCTGTTATTGTTCGTTTAAATGTTTCGTAATATTTATTCTCCAGATAAGAAATGTCGAACTGAATACAAATGGCGCTTAATATAACGACTGTCTCAGTTCCATTGCAAGTCAAGTTGGATCACCTGAATTGTATTAGATCATCAAATGGTATTCACAATGGGAAATGAACAAACGAAGCTTCGTTTTTGTGTTGTCCTAGCAACCTGTACTAAAAAGGGGAAAGAAATTCGTTGTCACAAGCATCCTCAACATAGGGGGGTAGATTTAAATCTTGTCTTCAAAGTTCCATTCTGATTGGAGAAAGATCTAATTAGTCGCCTTCATCATTGAATAAATTTCATTAGAAATGCTCCCATGAACACAGGGAAAGAATTAGTTTATATAAATAGTGTACACGAAAATTATTTGTTTATTTTTATATCAAGACAAGCAATATTGCTAGAAACGGTATGATTGTATATGTCATATACACCTGTACTGCTGCTTCAACTGCCGTAAACAAGAATCGTGTTGGCCGACAAACTTTGAACATGAATACGTATACTTAAAAATATAAACTCATCTTTTATTCTTCATCGGTGACGGTTGTGATGTAGTAGTCAGAGGGAATCACGCACACACGAAGGAGTTGTCGGGAGGCATTGACTTGCATGTATTGTCATATCTTCTTCCTTTCTCTGCGTTCTAGCTATATTTTTCTGGTGTTCTGATTTTTGCCCCCACCCCACTCCTCAAAAATTATATAAGCTGAAATTTCCACGAAATTTTTTCTTCTTGAATTTTCGCTTGTGTTTTCTATGGCTAGACACATTTTCTCAATCATTTTCACCGATTATTCCTTTTAAAACCAGTTGCCTTTGATGTAATCACATTTGTGTCTGTTTATATTTTCTGCTTTCGGCGTCGATCATACTTCTGCCATTCTTGCTTTTGATGTCAATCATATTTCTGTCTGGTCACAGAAATATATTACACTTGCTGTTTATATCAAAGGTGGGATTAGGCACCTCGATGTGGTGTAATGGTTAGCAAGCTTATCTCGATAGAACATGTTACTACTGAGTATTCAGTTCGATCCTTACCGTGTGACCCTTACACTCAGCCTTGTGCCACACTTAAGCGGTGCTTAGAAAATCACCTATATATTTATTTTTATATCTCATCCTGTTTATGTATATCTACCGGATATTTCTGAGTACAAGGCGGCCATTTAACCTTAAAAATATTTCTCTAGTTTCTATATATTTATCTATCAGTTTAACTATGTATCTGTCTGACTGTATTTATTTGTTATGTAATTAATGTAAAGGATAATCTGGACACATGACTTGGTCTGACATCCTTCCTGTCTGCTGCCATCACGTCCGTGTGCCGCAAATTAGGTTTACATCGTAAATGTCCAACGCTATTTACTTTGTTCCAAATTATTTTTGTTACCGTTAATCGTCATCAAACTAACTGATAAGATTTTCAAACAACTCACACTTAAGCAAAAACGGTATCGATTTGGTTCCTAGTCTGAATTTGATATTTCACAATTTTGTTCTTTTCTTATTTTGTCATTCAGGCCTCTCATAGTAATGCTAATTTCTTGTGACTTGAATTAAATCGAAACTGCGTAATCCTACGCATACTGACATGCATAATACACTCTGTTTGATAAATTAAAACCATTCATCTTTTCCAAATACGAAGTATCCACTAGAAAAACATTTAAAGTAACAAATATGCTGGAATCCATTTATTCTGTAAAAATTACTTTATTTACTGAAACAGTTTATGAAACTAACCGCATATGATGCTTTATATAAAAAAATGGATTTTACAAGTTTGAAATTTCAGTGTTTAAGCATTTTCATCATATTCTATGTCTTCATAATATATTCATTTTTACTAGCAGAACTCATGGAATTTCCACGGAAGGATAATTATGATTTCCTGGACAAATACTTTGTCATACAACAAATGATAGTTACGTCTTTAATCATAAAGGTATTGGATAATAAAATAACGATAACACAGAGTGCAATTTTATTAAAATATCTATAAAAGTAATGTCCATAGAAGCTACTTTACTGTAATCTTATATTACTAACGGAACCCGTGGAATTTCCACGGACGGATAGTTTTACTTTGTCATGCTGCAAATGATAGTAACGTCTTCAAACATAAAGGTATTGGATAATAAAATAACGATAACACAGAATGTAATTTTATTAAAATATCTAGAAAAGTAATCTTCATAGAAGCTACTTTACTGTGATCATATATTAAGCGGCGTATGCACAGACCATAACCAAAACACTGTATGCTATTTTGTGAGAGATTTTGAAAGAGGAAATAGTTTTTTTATTACTGAAAAATCATGGCTCCTGTGTCCATTGTAAACAGAAAAGACCAACTGAGTAATGGCCTAAGGTGTAGAGGCAAAACATTTCGTTATTAGGTCGCGGGATACGACAACAAACTTGCCTATTTTTACTATATAGTACAGTACACACACATATACACATACACAATTACTGCTACAACCACCAGCTTAAGCTGCTACTGATACGGTAATGCTATAGACTCTCTCCTCCTATGCTCTCACTCGTTACTACCCTTCCGTCTGGCAAAGGTGAGAGAAAGGCTGAGGAGAGATAGAGGGGAAGGAAAAGCTCGTGTAGAGAGTAAATAGCGTAACGGACGGAGGAACTAAGTAACTAAGGAAGGAACAAGTAGAATTATTATATATTTCCCTCCCCTTCTTGTGTCTGTGGAATATCAACAAAAACATCATTTTACTCTTTTTTTTTTTACCCTTTGTCATTCATTTTCTTTAATTCTGTTCATATCTGTCTCTGTTCATATTGATATTTCTATCACTTGCTTTCTTTTTCTATATATCTATTTATTTGGGCATCCCGAAAAAAAAACTATAAGCTGAAATTTCCAAGAATTTGTTTCTTTTCATATTTTTGCTTTATTTTTTTTTTTCTATGGCTAGACAAAATCTTTCTCCGATTATTGTCTTTGAAAGCAGTTGACTGTGATGTCATCACATTTGTGTCTGTTTATATTTTCTGCTTTCGGCGTCGGTCATACTTCTGTCATTCCTGCTTTTGATGTCAATCATATTTCTGTCTGGTCACAGAAATATATTACACTTGCTGTTTATATCAAAGGTGAGATTAGGCACCTCGGTGTGGTGTAATGGTTAGCAAGCTTATCTCGATAGAACATGTTACTACTGAATAGTCAGTTTGATCCTCACTGAAACCCCATACTTTCGGCCTTGTGTTACATCTAAGCGAAGGTTAGAAAATCAATATATTAAAGCAGGGAGTTCTAAAGCTATCTATAACATATCCAGGAGGTACTGGAAAGATCCAGGGTATGCTAAGAAAAATTTAGCGAAAAAGTGAGTGAGAGCCAAAATATAACTATTTTAATTTCTTAAACAATCTATATAGGGTTAGGGTTAGGCTAGCAACAAACGAAGGCTTCCTCCATGAATCCCTTCTCAAACCAACTCTGTTTTTTTTTTATTTTACATAAATAATCTGCTGAAGAGGATACTAAGATAATTTCTAAATATCCATGCCACGTATATGGGTGTGCCTGCAAAGTTAGTGAAGAACAGAAATTGGCAGATAATCTCTTATCCGATCTAGATCTAAAATCTCAATGCGAGGAAAACTGGCAGATTTTATTCAAAACGAAGCTAGATACATTCCATCATCGTTGATCGGACCTCGAACTACCGCCAGCTACGATGAATGGACGTGCTCACGAGTAGCTCCGTACTTGGGTGCCAGTTGGACCTTAACCTGACTTCAAATTTCAAGTGTGACTCGTACATCGCTAAGGATGAAAAAAAAAAACGGATAGTCGTTTGTCTGTACCCATCGTGTCAATGTCTTACTCTTCGTGCTGTTTTCTAATTTTACAAGAGCAAGATCAGACCTGGAATATTGCTATTATAGGATACAAATCCTATATCATTGAACAGTTAACTAAAACACAAAAAGTTCAATTGCACACTCGCCAAATCTGATCAAAACGACCAAAAACATTTTGAAAAAAACCCAGACCAAGGCAAATTTCACAAGTCAGTGTGAAAACTAAAACACTGGAAATAGCAAATCGATCTATGACACCAGTTAATTTTTCTTAACACCTAGAAAATTCGGTACGTGATTTTGATCTAGTCACATGACGAGATTCACTAAGAACGTCTATTGACCGGTCAAAAACAGTCAGAATGGGAGCGGTATCTGAAGCATCTCGTCGCCATGTAAGGAAGAAACTTCAAGCCTAGGTCATGTCTCTCGCCGACATCCATTCATTCTACCTCTTCTTTCAATTTTCCTTTCTTTGTTTTCACTCCACGTCTAAAAAAAATAACCACAACAACAACAGGACATCTTCAACTGACTCCGATAAGTATAATCTCCTTTATTACTTTGACTTTCCTCTTCACTTTTTCTCTGGCCATAAAAAAGAAAAGAACACACAGACTTTTATTAGCAACCTTTTTAATCTTTTTACATACACGCATTTTGTTACTATCAACTATAAATTCTGCACCCTTGGCTACTTACTACTATTTCTCTGGAACATTTAACCACATGCATTTTTCTATTGGAACATTTCACTCATACAAAATAATTAATTCCGTGCATTTTCTATTCGAATATTTTACTTCTTTTTACAAATTTGTTATTCAGTTCTGTTAATGAAATTACACTTTTTTCAACCATTCATTCATCCTTCTGATATTTTAAATTGTGGGAACTTCGGTTGTGTTTGGCACAAGGCCCATTTGACCAGCATCACCGAAACACTTACACAAGCTTTTTGTTTGAAATAGTGCGAGAGGTGAACGTCTTGATACTAATCAGCTACCTGTAAAGTGGACCACATCTCAATAAAATACTGAGTTTAAAAAAAACAATATCAGTAATAATCTAAACTTATTTATAAATGGAACTTTGTGTGTTTGTGTGTGTGTGTGTGTGTGTGTGTGTGTGTGTGTGTGTGTGTGTGTGTCCCCGTTACCTATAGACTCCGAAACGGCTGAACCGATTTTCTTGAAAATTTACACAGTTGTACTATAAGCGTCTGCTAGTGTTCTTAGCTAGGTTTTGTGTCGAGGTACCCCCGATAAATATCGAAAATCGAAAAAATCGGGTTATAGAATGAGTGGTCCGATTTTAATCTAATTTGATACAAAAGGCAAGACGTTTGTGTGTGTATCTGTTTATCTGTCTGTATGTCCTTTATACAAATCCACAATTTTTATCCGATTCTCACCAAACTTCACACATATATTCTTTAGGCTGAGTCTGAGCTCCAGGACCATGCATTAGTTTAAAAACTTTCATTACACCCGAGCAACGCTGGGTTATACTGCTAATATATATATTTTTTTTTTCAAAATCTCTCACAAAAGAGCGTACAGTATTTTGGTTATGGTCTGTGCATATGCCGCTTAATATAATATAAGATTACAGTAAAGTAGCTTCTATGGACATTACTTTTATAGATATTTTAATAAAATTACACTCTGTGTTATCGTTATTTTATTATCCAATACCTTTATGTTTGAAGACGTTACTATCATTTGTAGTATGACAAAGTTAAATTTTTCCAGGAAATCATAATTATCGTTTTGTGGAAATTCCACGGGTTCCGCGAGTACAAATTAACTAACTACATGCATTTTCTATTCGAATATTTTACTTCTTACAAATTTGTTATTCAGTTCTGTTAATGAAATTACACTTATTTTACAAACAAAATACTTTCATTTTTCCAACCATTCATTCATCCTTCTGATATTTTAAATTGTGCGAACTTCGGTTGTGTTTGGCACAAGGTCAATAGAAAAAGCATAGCCGAGACACCTACACTATTATATTTGGGCTGGAGTAGGTCAGTCCTTTTTTCTAGCCGTGATAGAGTCATTCTACTTCGCTTCATCTTTACAATAGTCAAGTTGGACCAAGAACGGAGTCAGTCAGTTAAGTGCCATGCGCGATACACGCTTGGGCGATCATGTCTCGAAAGAGACATGACTGACTGGGCAGAAGATTATCCCGCAGTAGGTTGCCATTGCTTTCTGCGGTAGACTGGTTGCCGACCAAGGCTATAGAACCAAATCTGTTCTATTATTTAACCCATAACTGGAGGGAAGAGATGGATTAATAACTTTCCCAAGGGTATTTGCGCGTAAGTGAATGCAAGGAATTCAACTGGAATTCGAATCGGTTCCCCGAGTTCTCGTTCCGAGCCGATATCCACTGCGCCACAACGCACATCCTCAGATGAACGGAGTAATGATATCATATTTCGGCATGAGATGGCCAATCCTCTCATTCCCGTCCTGATAAAGTCTAAAAGCGTCTCAATATCCTTGTGGTTTGGCAAACTATTTTCACCCTCAAACGATTCTCTCACAGACATGTTGCGGCAAGTCTCTAACTTTTCTTTTGTTACTTTCGTGTAAAATGTACGGACAAACCACATTCCTTAAACCCGCCTATTTGACACTTTACTAGGACCCACCATGCCAATCCTACTGTAGCAAATCACGCTCACTCCCTCTTTATTTATTGAAAACATTGTATCTGCTTACTTTTAATAAAATCCGTTCATACTCACGGATAATCTTTTGCATATTATAACTGAAAGAGGTCAGAAATGAGCTGTAACGTTGAGAGATGTTATTATTATTCATTTCTCAATGTACCGAAATAATAATTTCAATCTCTTTCCGAGATCATCTTCAGGGGTTTGAGTTATAGTAACAGAATTAACTGAAAAATTGTTGCTAAGAATTACTGTAATTTTTTTTCTGCTTCAAATATAACTTGCATGTTCATGACATTACAACATGTAAAAAAAAATCCAAATTTTGGATAATTTTCCCGTTTTAATAAATCCTAGCAATTTGTCAACCGTTATATTTGAAACAGAAAAAAGTACGGCAATTTTTATTATAGCAGAGAGGATTCGCTAATTAAACTTTGTATTTGTTTAATTATATCAACTTCAGCTGAAAAGATAAAATTTGACTTCCTATTTCTTTTGACCTACCAAATATTTTCACTTGCTCACTATATTAGCCAGCTATTGCCAGTTAGAATTTTCATTTGTTTCTGTGTTTGCTGAATTCTCTAAATAAAAAAAAGTAAATACGATTTCATGAAAGATTGCAGGATATTCAACATCAGTTAATGATAAGAATTTCCACAGTTACCGTGAAAATGGCAAAAGTGAGTGAAAGGGAAAAGGTGAAAAAAGGAAATAAAAAGTATCTTTATTTTTTTACTTACAAAACTGAATTAACTTTGCCCGTAACTCAATAATAAAATGCCTTCAAAAGTAGATAGGTTATTTACTTGTTTTCATAATGTATTCTTTTTTTAATCATATCACCCCGAGCAAGGCGATAGCGCCACTGATCTGCAGGGGGCTACGTAAGAATGAATAGATTGGAAAAGAGAAAGCCGGAAATCACAAGCTAAACAGGGAACAAGGGATGGGCCTCTACACCTGTTCAATAGACGTGGGTGGAGTGTGAACCGGGCGACAGTTTAGCCTATCTACGCCAATTGAAGTCTATCTACTCCAATTGAAGTCTATCTACTCCAATTGAAGTCTATCTACTCCAATTGAAGTCTATCTACGCCAACTGAAGTCTATCTACGCCAATTGAAGTCTATCTACTCCAATTGAAGTCTATCTACTCCAATTGAAGTCTATCTACTCCAATTGAAGTCTATCTACTCCAATTGAAGTCTATCTACGCCAACTGAAGTCTATCTACTCCAATTGAAGTCTATCTACTCCAATTGAAGTCTATCTACGCCAATTGAAGTCTATCTACGCCAATTGAAGTCTATCTACTCCAATTGAAGTCTATCTACTCCAATTGAAGTCTATCTACGCCAATTGAAGTCTATCTACGCCAATTGAAGTCTATCTACTCCAACTGAAGTCTATCTACGCCAATTGAAATCTATCTACTCCAATTGAAGTCTATCTACGCCAATTGAAGTCTATCTACTCTAATTGAAGTCTATCTACTCAAATTGAAGTCTATCTACTCCAATTGAAGTCTATCTACGCCAATTGAAATCTATCTACACCAATTGAAGTCTATCTACACCAATTGAAGTCTATCTACACCAATTGAAGTCTATCTACGCCAACTGAAGTCTATCTACGCCAACTGAAGTCTATCTACGCCAATTGAAGTCTATCTACGCCAACTGAAGTCTATCTACGCCAATTGAAGTCTATCTACGCCAATTGAAGTCTATCTACGCCAATTGAAATCTATCTACTCCAATTGAAGTCTATCTACGCCAATTGAAGTCTATCTATGCCAATTGAAGTCTATCTACGCCAATTGAAGTCTATCTACGCCAATTGAAAATGTATTCTTTCCTTATTTTGTATTCGCTTAGCTCTAATTTACATTATGTAACTTCAACGGTCAGGTAATTTGAACAATTGAATTGCGACCAAAGAAGAAAGATCTCAAATATTACATATTTGGTACAAACATATGCAAGATTTTGCTGAAAATTGTTTTTTATTAATATACATTCGTAAATATTATGACTATGAATGTACCCGTTCCGTCACAAAATGACGGCAATATATTCATATACCAAATGCAAACGACTATTCTACTCCTGCAGCTTCTTTTCTCGCCCTTTCCGCCTGTGGAACTCGCTTCCTTATTCTTGCTTTCCTGACGGCTACAACCTCCAGGAATTTAAATGTAAGGTCAATACTCATCTCTTAACTACTTGACCGTAGTTCTTTCCACACCATCCTGTAGACCTTTTCCTTTCTCTCGACATTCTTTTCTCGCACTTCCCGCTTGTGGAACTCGCTTCCATATTCTTGCTTTCCTGACGGCTACAACCTCCAGGAATTTAAATGCAAGGTCAATACTCATCTCTTAACTACTTGACCCTAGTTCTTTACACACCGTCCTGTAGATTCTTTACTTTCTCTCCACATTTGCAACTGTCATCACACCTGTATTCCCATCCTTCTCTTGCTCCTTTCTAACTGGTTCGTCCTTCTCCTCACTCTCCTCTAATCCTTTTACTCTTATGTAGCCCCCTGCACATCAGTGGCGTTACCGCCTTGCTCGGAGTGATATGATTATAAAGAAAAATCCATACGCTGTCTAAAATGAGAGCAACATATATAATAAAGTACCTACTATTAAGTATATGACATTAAGTCACAAAAAATAATCCAAAAGCCTGAGCGTTTCAGAAGGGAAATAATATTTTTCAGCGAAATAAAACACATAAAACACACAGTAGTCAAAAATAATTTTCCCAGCTATATCAGTGATAACAAAAAAAAAAATTATTTTTGCAAAAAGAGACGCCGGTATTAAAGATAATATTAAAAAATATCAACATATTTTACTGCAACAAAATGCACAACAATTATAAAAAGGACGAATTTGCTATACGAAAATTATTAAACGCCGTATTTCTATCGTAATTTCCTAAAACCATGTAAAAATCTATATATTATAAAACATGGAAGACTCAAACCTTGTTGTTTCTAATAAAAAACCCACATCAAATCTCAACGAGCGATGTCTATTATAGCGTATGAATTTCAATGCCCTGTACAAGATTTTGTTTCGTGTCATAAATTAATTACATATACTGGACATACTACTATGCCACTTGTGAAACAATATTGCAATAAAAACATTCATAATCCATAATTTACAAAAAACCTTAAGAAAGATTTTTATTAAAATACAAAAATACTATTTAAACCACAATATCAAAAGCATCTCGCTATAAGAGAGGCCCTATATATCAAACCATTTTCTCCGACTATCACACATTGTACTATTTAACATAAGAAATAAAGTTTTGAAAGTATTTTTAAAAAATAGACAGACGCTTAAACAATATCCTGACGCACGCGTCACGTGATATTTGTAAAAGAATTTCCTTTTCAAAAATTCAAAATAGATTACATTAAAGTCAAAACATGACGATAAAATAACATCGGACAAATAAGGACCTTGAAAATGGCCACTGAAGTGCCTGAAAGCGTTTGGAAAGTCAATAATTACGGATATTTTTATATTCCTTATCACCAGCAAAAAAGAAACAAATAAGTAAAAATAAAACAAATTAATTCAAAAAATAACAAAATCTTCCACGTCAGTCGTTTTTAACGAAACATGATTAAAAGAAAGATTGCTTCGCTTATATATATATATATATATATATATATATATATATGCAAATATATCTATATGCAGATAGATAGATAGATAGATAGATAGATAGATACAAAAATTGTGCATTTAATCAACAATCTCTATTTTATATAAGTTTCATTAAAAGTAACAAACAAGTTATTATCAATAATTTTTTATATAATTTTTCATGATTGCACAATTTTTTTCGAAACTCAAATGAAAGACCGTTATATATATATATATATATATATATATATATATATATATATATATATTACGATATATTACGATATTTATTTTAATAGAGAGAATATATATATATATCCTTCACTACTAGACGACATATTTATTGCAAAAATATAAGAAACTGTTAAAGAACAAACACGCGACAAGACCTTTCATAACTGGTAGTAAAGTTTAATAACTGGCAGTAAAGAAAATGAACTGAGCCAACACTGCCTCATTATTGTCTCACTAATAAATTGAGCTGACGGTGGATCGCTCTTGTCTTCTTTTCATGAGTGTGACAAGGAGGAAGCATATACATAAATACACAACGGTCTTTAATTTGATTTTCGAAAGGATTATACAAACACAAAAAATATATATAAAAAACCTAATGATAATAACTTGACTGACATTTTTAATGAAACCTGTATAAAAGAGAGTTTGTTGACAATATATATATTTAATACATTCTCCCGGAGAGTAATACATTCTCCCGGAGAGTAATACATTCTCCCGGAGAGTAATACACTACGCCTCCTCGGACTTACCCTGTCCTCAGACCTCAAATGGAAGCACTATATTGAATCCATAGCAAAATCTACTGCTAAGAAGATTGGGTCACTATGTCGATCCAGGATGTTTTTTCCACCTGAATCCATCCTGCATATATACAAGTCAACCATCCGTCCGTGCATGGAGTACTGCTGCCATTTATGGTCAGGTGCCCCTGCCGTTCTCCTCAGTGTTCTTGACAAGCTCCAAAGGAGAGTCTGTAATGCCATAGGTACTGATCTGGCGACTCGTCTGCAGCCACTTTCCCATCGTCGAAATGTGGCCTCCCTCTGTCTCTTCTATAAATACTTTCATGGCTTCTGCTCGGATGAGCTTAAGTCACTGGTGCCTCCTCAACAGGTGTTTACTCGTGCAACCAGACTGGCAACTGGGTCCCACCCATTCACAGTCAGGTTAGCCAAACGCAGACGACAATTCTACTCCTGCAGCTTCCTCTCTCGCACTTCCCGCCTGTGGAACTCACTCCCGTATTCTTGCTTTCCTGACGGCTACGACCTCCAAAAATTTAAAAGCAAAGTTAATACTCACCTACTAACCACTGGACTCTAGCTCTCTCCCCTCCCCTGTATAATCTTCACGTTCTCTCCGCCCATGTATCTGTCATTGCACCTGCTTTCTCAGCTGTCTATTGTTCCTTTCTAACTAGCTTGTACTCCTCACTCTTTTCTAATTAATCTTTATACATTTATGTAACCCCCTGCACATCAGTGGCGTTTCCGCCTTGCTCGGGGTGAAATGATTAAAAAAAAAAATAATAATGAATCTAATATTTCCTCATGTGAGCCGAAAGCTTAGAAGGAACTTAATAAAAATTATACAAAAGTTGGAGAAATTATTCTTTATTTTCACCTGAAATTAAAACCAAAATACAATGTTTAGAACGGCTCATCATTAAACATAATAGACATTCATTGTCTCTTATATCTAACATTATATGCGTAGAAAGTATATATATATATATATATATATGTGTGTGTGTGTGTGTGTGTGTGTGTGTGAAATGTGGATGTATATAATTATAAATATCAATATATATATATATATGCAATTTGTTATATATATTACATTATTTATATATTATATATGCGTGGTACTTATTTAAAAGCGCTCAATATCAGGGATAGAGCTGAAATATTCCTATACATACTTGTGAGTTTGTAACCCTGGGTTTCACGCTCTTGCGATCGTCAGACAAACTGATTAATTTTTTTTTTAATTGGCTCTATGTACGGCTGGGTTTATTGGTCTATTTTTGTGGAAGTGGGAGCAAAATATGTCGTCATGAAAGACGCAGACATATATACACATTTGTACACCCATTGACGTGCGCAAAGACACACACACACACACACGCACGCCTCCGCCCACCGGGGCTCACACAAACATATATGTGAACCGTACGGGACTCGGCGTATATATGTATATGTGTGCCGTTGCGCACATACATACGCATTCAGTATTCGAATAGTGTAACGAAGTCGATTTCTTGTGCGCACGTATGTACGTATGATGTGGTCTATGTGAAACTCTGATAGGTAAAAATTACTATTATTTTATTTAAGGCTGTATTGTTATTTTTTTATTTCAAAGTCGGTTATTAGCTTGTTTGTTTTTTGTGGTTGCGCATATTTAAATGGTAGAAATTCTAATTTGTAATGCTTGTTAGTTTTTTATGTATGGTGGTATTAATTTTACTCCCCCAGAGAGGAGTAATTTACGTTAATAATGATTGCGGACTAATACGGTGATAGTAATATTTGATGATAATAACAGTTATGATAGCAAATAGTTATTGTAAAGCGTTAGTAGTGATTAGTAATGGTGGTGTGATGATAATAACAATAAATGCAATTATTATGGTGGTAGTTTGAACGAGAGAATAATTGATAGGATTATGGTATCAGCGGTTCCTATTTTTTATCCGTTTGGTATAAATTGTGATAACAGGTATTTATTTTCATGTCTGAATTTGGAAATTAGTTCTGATCTTATGTTTAGTAAGCTCTTTTGTGGGGTATGAGATATAATTACTACTTTTTCATGTAGGCAAAGTAGGCATTTTTTTTGTAATGTTGTTGTCGGCAGGTGATTTTTTTCAGTATTTTCCAGCTTATTGTTGGTGAAATATTTCTGTCTTTTAGACGCCATACGTATGTGGATAATGTAGTGCACTAGTGTATACTATGTTTGTTTGTTGGCAATTTCTCTGGAGTGGACATGTAGTTCCGTTTCTGCAGTTGCATTGAGCTTCTTCGGTTGCATTATTGTAGGTCATTTGGTTTTTGCTGTGGCTTTTTATTATTTGTCTTATATTTTTTGTGCAGCTGTAACTGATTTTGACGTTGTTTTTGTTGAATATTTTTGTTAATCGGTTTGTCACCGGGAATATATATGAGAAAGAAAGAAAAGTGCCTTATATTTTAGTTCATAAGAGATCAGTCAAGATTTTCAAGAGAGGACAATTGGTGCCCCCAAAGTCTTATGCCATACATCCATTTTTACACACCACGTAACTTTTACTGATATGCATTACGCTTTGTTTTTTCTGGGTTAAACTTACTAGTATATTGAGGCCTGCTACTTTGTTTCAGGGAAATAGTGAACAAAGGACGAAAAAAACACAGAAGTGTTTAACGTCTCCTGTTAATGCCTAATAAATAATGAACTATTCCGTTTTGATTAATTATGGGGTAAGAAGAGACATACCAGAAACGCTGTTTGTTTTCAATTAAAGAATAGGAAAAAGAAGTGTCGTCTGTTTCAGTGAAACGGTAAGAGCTGTCAATTTTAACCCTTGTTGCATATTAATTGTAACCTTTCTCAAAAATAATAGAGAATAATAATAAATTATTTTAGAGAAAGATTACAATTGTAACCAATATGCAACAAAGGGTTAATCATTATTCCAACTATTATATTCAGTCAGTCAGTTAAGTGCCATACGTGATACACGCTTTGGGCGACTTATGTCTCGAAACAGACATGACTGACTGGGCAGAAGATTATTCCGCAGTAAGTTGCCGTTGCTTTCTGCGGTAGACTGATTGCCAGCCAAGGCTATAGAACACAATATGTACTGTTATTTGACTCATAGCTAGAGGGGGAAGGGATGTATTATATTATGAAGTAGTAATTAGTGGGGGGTCAGTTTATTACTTCATAACAATACAAAACCGAACCTCTAATTTATGCCCAGTAGAAGCTTTAAGCCTTTGTTGCATATTATTTATAATTGTAACCTTTATTTAAAATAATAAAGAATAATAATAAATTATTTTAGACAAATGTTACAACTCTAACCAATATGCAGCAAAGGGTTAAATCTTCATTTATAACTCATTATTTCTCAAAACAACGACTTGTACTTATGGTTGTTTTTTTTGTTTTTTTTTTTAATCATTTCACCCCGAGCAAGGCGGAAACGCCACTGATGTGCAGGGGGCTACATAAATGTAAAAAGATTAATTAGAAAAGAGTGAGGAGTACAAACTAGTTAGAAAGGAACAATAGAAAGCTGAGAAAGCAGGTGCGATGACAGATACATAGGTGGAGAGAAAGGGAAGGTTATACGGGGGTGGGGAGAGAGCTAGAGTCCAGTGGTTAGTAGATGAGTATTGACTTTGCATTTAAATTTCTGGAGGTTGTAGCCGTCAGGAAAGCAAGAATACGGGAGCGAGTTCCACAGGCGGGAAGTGCGAGAGAAGAAGCTGCAGGAGTAGAATTGTCGTCTGCATTTGGCTAACCTGACTGTGAATGGGTGGGACCCAGTTGCCAGTCTGGTTGCACGAGTAAACACCTGTTGAGGAGGCATCAGTGACTTAAGTTCGTCTGAGCAGAAGCCATGAAAGTATTTATAGAACAGACAAAGGGAAGCCACATTTCGACGATGGGGAAGTGGCTGCAGTCGAACCGCCAGATCAGTACCTATGGCATTACAGACTCTCCTTTGGAGCCTGTCAAGAACACTGAGGAGAACAGCAGGGGCACCTGACCATAAATGGCATTGTTATTACAATATTTTTGTTAAGCTGTTAATATTTACCGAAGTGATGGGGGAATTTCTACTGACATTTTATTGCCATAAAATTAAGATTCATCAGAAATTTCATATAGAGAAAGAGTGAAATTTTCAAAAGTCAAAACTAATAAATATTATTTTTGTCTCACATTGAAAATTACATTCTATTTATTTCTTTCAGCTTTAAGAACCGAATCACGAATTGAAGGCGAACGAGATTAGAACAATACGTCAAATATTGACATTGTTATGCCACAGCCTTGTGAGCTGTTGTTCCGAATTCGTTTTGTCGAAATGCATTTATATATCAGATCGTACAGAAGAGATTGACGATGAAGCCCGCTTCGGTCAGGTCCCCGCCTTTTCCATTTCCACCCGACAACGACACTGGCTATTATACGGGTGGGATTGTAGTAGCTGCAAATGAGAAAACTTGGTTTGTCTAAGTGGAGTTTGGAATGAGTTTCACGTCCGCATTCTGCTAGCCTTTATGGCTTGCGTATCGATTAGTTTTGCTTCATGTTGGCGACTTCGTCATTTGTCGGCTTTCTGCGTCTTCAAGGCACGACATTTCGACCAATTAACTTTGTAGCAATGGCGAACATTCAAGCCTGCACTAACAGCTTAGTAGTTCAAACACTTCCCGTGAGGCGTCATACTGGGTGTGTTCAGTGCATTGCTAACCGCTCGACAATCTTTTCTGAAGTACACAAAAGGTTACGAAAATTGAATGGGCTTCACAGCTGTGTTCAAAACAAGTTGACGGTTTTTTTAAGAGATGAACAGAGGCATGGAGTTTTCTCTTGTATTGAATTATCCAGACTCCTTGTAAAATCTCGATAGGGGTCTCTTTTGAAGTTCTGAGGCAAATTATAATCATTATTGCACACGTTATTAAACTATTGTAATTTCGCTCATATTGTAAAATGGATCGTCTAATACAGCATTTGCAAAAAGCTAACTTTAAATATTGTGGTGTGTTGGCACTTGTAAGCATGCTAATATGTTTACGTTGTGATCGCTTTATGCTAACAGCTGCCTCGGTATAGTAACTACCAATATAAATATTCCTAGTTGAAAAAAATTCAAATTACAATGCTGTAATAAAGTTTCGATCATATTTATAAATTTTACAAGTTTCGCTATTTGCTTAACATCATCATATACGTTGGAGTGGAATGGCTGAAGGTCGAAGTTCCGTTTTTAAATACAAGTGTGTTTTGATTTCATTGGTTCTGTAGACGTCACGTGTATATTAGCGTTAATGCTTATGTCTATATCTAAACTTACTTATAAATGGAACTTTGTCTGTGTGTGTGTGTGTGTGTCTGTGTGTGTGTGTGTGTCTGTTACCTATAGACTCCGAAACGGCTGAACCGATTTTCTTGAAAATTTACACAATTGTACTATAAGCGTCTGTGAGTGTTCTTAGCTAGGTTTTGTGTCGAGATAGCCCCGATAAATATCGAAAATCGATAATCGAAAAAATCGGGTTATAGAATGAGTGGTCCGATTTTAATCAAATTTGATACACTCATTGACAAAGACATAAGAAACGATATTCAGAAGTTTCAAGGTTGCAGTTCTTACAATAGTGCAGAAAATTAATAATATATATATATATATATATATATATATATATATATATATATATAAGGCAAGATGTTTGTATGTGTGTGTGTGTTTATCTGTCTGCATGTCCTTTATACAAATTCACAATTTTTATCCGATTCTCACCAAACTTCACACAAATATTTTTTAGGCTGTGTCTGAGCTCCAGGACCATGGATTAGTTTTAAAGCTTTCATTACACCCGAGCAACGTCGGGCTATACTGCTAGTCAATTATAAAATGCTGTTCGTTTCCACCAGTTTTTTAGAACGTTGATTGAAAATCTCATGGCTGACTCTGATTTCCTATGTTCGAGAGTTAAACTCCTATGTAGCGTTTCATGTGGCTGTAATGTCCTGCAGGTGAGAAGCAGACATAGATGATGCATTTATCGGCCTGTTCCTGAAGTTGTAGTTTTAATCTCTCATTTTATTTCCTTTTTGTTCTTTTGACCCGTCTGTGATGAACCAAGGTTGTCTTATATGTTAACAGCCCAGCACAGATCGATTACTGCCATTCAAGGCTGTCGTCATCAGTGTTTGGCCAAGTTAAAGGACATCTTTTATTTTCAGAAAACGTTAGCTTAAAGTAAGTTAATATTAGATCATATACTGGGCACCATTAGACCAATTTTCCTCTGCATTCATTACGGTTCCTAGTCTGAATTTGATATTTCACAATTTTGGTTTTTTCGTATTTTGTCATTCAGTTCTCTCATAGTGATGCTAATTTCTTGTGACTTTTCCGGTTTTCTCTTTTCCAATCTTCTCACTTTTTTTTCAATTGGAGTAGATAGACTAAACTATCGCCCGGTTCACACTCCACCTACGTCTATTGAACAGGTGAAGAGGCTCATCCCTTGTTTCCTGTTTAGGATGTGGTTTGAGGCTCTCTCTTTTTCAATCTTTTCACTCCTATGTAGCCCCCTGCACATCAGTGGTGTTACCGCCTTGCTCGGGGTGATATGATTAAAAATAAAATCTTGAATTAAAGCGAACCTGCGTACTCCTACGCATACTGCCATACATAATACACTCTGTTTGATGAATTAAAACCATTCATCCTTTCAAATCACGAAGTATCCACTAGAAAAATATTTAAAGTAACAAATATGCCGGAATTCATTTATTCTTTAAGAATTACTTTGTTCACTGAAACAGTTTATGAAACTAACCGCATATGATGCTTTCTATAAAAAAATGGAATTTACAAGTTTGAAATTTCAGTGCTTAAACATTTTCATCATATCCTATGTCTTCATAATATATTCATTTTTACTAGCAGAACTCATGGAATTTCCACGGAAGGATAATTATGATTTCCTGGACAAATTTTACTTTGTCATACAACAAATGATAGTAACGTCTTTAACCATAAAGGTATTGGATAATAAAATAACAATACACAGAGTGCAATTTTATTAAAATATCTATAAAAGTTATGTCCATAGAAGCTACTTTACTGTAATTTTATATTAAGCTGCGTATGCACAGACTATAACCAAAATACTGTACGCTATTTTGTGAGAGATTTTGAAAGAGAATTTTTTTTTATTACTGAAAAATCATGGCTCTTGTGTCCATTGTAATCAGAAAAGACCAACTGAGTAATGGCCTAGGGTGTAGACGCTAGAAATGCCGTTATTATGTGGCGGGATACGACAACAAACCTACCTATTTTTACTATATTGTACAGTACACATACATACATACACAATTAATGCTACAACCACCAGCTTAAGCTGTTACTGATACGGTAATGCTATAGGCTCTCTCCTCCTACTCTCTCACTCGTGTAGAGAGTTAGTGTGTAAGAGATGGAGGAACGAAGTAACTGAGGAAGGAACAAGCAGAATTATTATATGATATTTCCCTCCCCTTCTTACGCATGTGGAATATCAACAAAGACATCACTTTTCACCATTTGTCACTCATTTTCTTAATCTTGTTTATATCTGTCTATGTTCTTATTGATATTTCTGTCATTGTTTTTTTTTTAATATATACCTGTTTATTTGGGAATCTCGACGTGGTGCAATGGTTAGCAGTCTTGTCTTGCTAGAAGCTGTTACAACTGAATATTACGTTCGATCCTTACTGAGTGCCCCATACACTCATCCTTGTGACACACTTAAGCGGTGCTTAGAAAATCACCTATATATTATTTTTTTCTCTCATCCTGTTTATGTATATCTACCGGATATTTCTGAGTATAAGGCGGCCATTTAACCTTAAAAATATTTCTCTAGTTTCTATATATTTATCTATCAGTTTAACTATGTATCTGTCTGACTGTATTTATTTGTTATGTAATTAATGTAAAGGATAATCTGGACACATGACTTGGTCTGACATCCTTTCTATCTGTTGCAATCACGTCCGTTTACCGCAAATTAGGTTTACATCGTAAATGGCCAACGCCAGTTACTTTGTTCCAAATTATTTTTGTTACCGTTAATCGTCATCTAACTTACTGATAAGATTTTCAAACAACTCACACTTAAGCAAAAACGGTATCGATTTGGTTCCTAGTCTGAATTTGATATTTCACAATTTTGTTCTTTTCTTATTTTGTTATTCAGGCCTCTCATAGTAATGCTAATTTCTTGTGACTTGAATTAAATCGAAACTGCGTAATCCTACGCATACTGGTATGCATAATACAATCTGTTTGATAAATTAAAACCATTCATCCTTTCCAAATACGAAGTATCCACTAGAAAAACATTTAAAGTAACAAATATGCCGGAATCCATTTATTCTGTAAAAATTACTTTATTTACTGAAACAGTTTATGAAACTAACCGCATATGATGCTTTCTATAAAAAAAAAATGGAATTTACAAGTTTGAAATTTCAGTGCTTAAACATTTTCATCATATCTTATGTCTTCATAATATATTCATTTTTACTAGCAGAACTCATGGAATTTTCACGGAAGGATAATTATGATTTCCTGGACAAATTAAAAATCACCTATATATTTATTTTTATATATCATCCTGTTTATGTATATCTACCGGATATTTCTGAGTATAAGGCGGCCATTTAACCTTAAAAATATTTCTCTAGTTTCTATATATTTATCTATCAGTTTAACTATGTATCTGTCTGACTGTATTTATTTGTTATGTAATTAATGTAAAGGATAATCTGGACACATGACTTGGTCTGACATCCTTCCTGTCTGCTGCCATCACGTCCGTGTGCCGCAAATTAGGTTTACATCGTAAATGTCCAACACTATTTACTTTGTTCCAAATTATTTTTGTTACCGTTAATCGTCATCAAACTAACTGATAACACTTTCAAACAACTCACACTTAAGCAAAAACGGTATCGATTTGCTTCAAGCTACGCACTTGACGAAGAGATTTTTTTTTCAAAACTCGACCAATTGACGTTTTGTCGCAGAATATGTTTTTTTTTATTATTGCGTTTATCAGAAAAACTATGAGGATTATTGGAACATGAGTTGGAGACGCGAGATCAATTTTGAAGAGGAGAAGACAAAATGAATTTTTCTTTTTGTAGTGATATACAACGATGCTTGTTAAACGAGCTGGAATTTTTGAAGAATGATTTTTTATTGAGGCATGACATCTCCAAGCAACACTTTCGGAGCGATGTTCTTAACCAGATATTATCCTTGATTAGTCGTGACTAAAGTATTCAACCTGACTTGAAAATTTATTGAAGCTTACCAAAACTAGTAATTCAAAATCCATTAAATATGAACAGTTTTACCTACCGACCAGTCTACCCAAATGAACGTTGCAAGAGACAATTTGGCATTATTTGTTTACTAGCATTATAGACCGGCGTTGCTCGGGTGTAATGAAAGCTTTAAAACTAATCCATGGTCTTGGAGCTCAGACTTAGCCTAAAGAATATTTGTGTTAAGTTTGGTGAGAATCCAATAAAAATTGTGGGTTTGTATAAAGGGCTTACAGACAGATAAACAGACACACACAGAAACATCTTGCCTTTTATATATATATATATATATATATATATATATATATATATATTATCGATTTTCTGCACTATTGTAAGAACTGCAACCTTGAAGCTTCTGAATATCGTTTCTTATGTCATTGTCTATGAGTGTATCAAATTTGATTAAAATCGGACCACTCCTTCTATAACCCGATTTTTTCGATTATCGATTTTCGATATTTATCGGGTGTACCTCGACACAAAACCTAGCTAAGTACACTCGCAGACACTTATAGTACAACTGTGTAAATTTTCAAGAAAATCGGTTCAGCCGTTTCGGAGTCTATAGGAAACAGACACACACATACAGACACACACAGACAAAGTTCTAGTTATAAATAAGTTTAGATTTACATTTCATAATCAAAATCTTGTCTAGTTTTGCTGTTAAAAGGATTACATGAATAAACTAGAATAATTTATTAAACATTTTTAGTTTACTTTACTTGTTTGTTTTACCAGCGTATCTAAGCTTTTGAGTCATTTAATGCTGAAGAATTTGTTTGGTTTTTGTTTACTGCTTGTTGATTTTTTGTGAGTCTATTGCTGTCGAGATATAAATAGAGGTCTTGTGATTTGATGTGTGATGTTATATATCTTTTGCAACCATATATTGTTATATAATTTTGTTGCTTTTAAAAATTCTTAAAGATAGATAGATAGATAGATAGATAGATAGATAGATATGAACACACTGAGATAGATATAAACACACTGAGATAGATAGATAGATAGATAGATAGATAGATAGATAGATAGATAGATAGATGCATAAATAGATAGATAGATAGATAGATAGATAGATAGATAGATAGATAGATAGATGCATAAATAGATAGATAGATAGATAGATATGAACACACTGAGATAGATAGATAGATAGATAGATAGATAGATAGATAGATAGAAATAGATAGATAGATAGATAAAGATAGATAGATAGATAGATAGATATGAACACACTAGATAGATAGATAGATAGATAGATAGATAGATAGATAGATAGATAGATAGATAGATAGATTCACTATTGTTTGTTTTACCAGCATATCTACCCTTTTTGGTCATTTAACGCTAAAGAATTTGTTTGGTTTTTGTTTACTGCTTGTTAATAATTTGTGAGTTTATTTCTGTCGAGATATAAATAGAGGTGTTGCGATTTGATGTGTGATGGTTATATGCTATCTTCTTTTGCAACTATATTTTGTTATATAATTTTGTTGCTTTTAAAAATTCTATAAGGTCATTTGGGTCAGCTTTGTTGAAGATGTCTTTCATATTGTCTTCTTAATAGTATTTTAATCGCATTTGTTCAAGGTCTATGCAGCTTGTTAGTATATATTTCACTATGTAGAGCTCCTGACATGGAATGCAAATTGGTGCCTCCTCACCTTTTAGTAGGTGTGAATGGGTGACAATGGTGTGGCCTATTTGAAGTCTAGTCATTACTACTTCTTCTCTTCTTGACATTTTCCTATTGGAAATTTTAACTTCTATCCATTCTTTGAAGATGGGTTTAATTTTGTAGAGTTTGTTATTTTTGAAGGAGTTCCACAACTCTTGCTATTTGATCGTAATAAAGTTGTTGATTAGAGATTTGTAATCTGTGTGGGGTACTTTTATATCAATAATGTTGATGTTTAATGATCTTTTAAGCTGCTATGTCTACTTTTCTGTTTCCTGTTTTGAGTGATGGGGTTGATTCTTTGTAGGATATTGATGATCAGAGGGTTATTTAGATTTTTGTTTTTAGTGTCATTAGCACTGATAATGAACCTAAAAATATTATATATTTGAAGAGGTTAAGTTCGAGGATTAGGTCTAAATTTAAGTTTATGGCTGTAGCTTCAGCACTGAAAATTGATGTATTGTCTGGTAGGCGTTTTTGGAGTGTGATGTTGTTAGAGATGGCTGCACTTCCTGCTTTATTCCTGTCTTTAGAGCCGTCTGTTTATATTTCTGTCCAGTTGGGATGTTGTTCAAGGATGTTATTTAAATTATCGATATAAGCTGAGGGATGTGTATTAGATTTGGAGTGTTTTGTTCATTCTAGAATGATTTCATTTTTAGTCGTCCTTTATTTCTATAATTTATAGATATATATGATGGACTTAACACTATTTGATGAAAGTTCATGATGTATCTTTGAATTTCAAAACGGATCCTTTAATTGGCATAAGAAGCTGAAAGAACATTTGGGAGCGATATTATTTGTCTATAAGTAATCTTTGCTCATGTTTCGATCAAAATAATTTTAGTTTAACCCTCTAGGGCCATTCGTATCATATTTGATACAGTATGAAAATAAGCCTTGAAAGAAATATTTTTCTGAAAATTTTTTTAAGAGAAATATTTTATAAATTTCAAATGAAAGCAGTACTGACTGCTCAGTCAATGAATACCAAATGTTTCCTTATAGAGAAATACCAAATGTTTCCTTATAGGGAAATACCAAATGTTTCCTTATAGGGAAATACTGTATCAAATATGATACGAATGGCCCTAGAGAGTTAAGATGTGTATGTCCAGAGAGTTTGAAATAGACATTTCTTAATCAACCTTACAAGAAAAAGAAATCTAATCTTCATAAAAAAGAAACGCTTTTACTAACTGGTACCTGTTTTTCCATTTGACCAACATAGTCGTCCGAGTGTTGCTATTACTGAAATTAGGATTTTTTTAACAATTACCGCTATTTACATTAATCGGACTGTTGTTCTCGCCTTTGTTGCCATATTCGCGGTATTTTGGCGGTTGTACACGCCGACCTTCTTGAGGTGATTGTAATTTTAGAGGAGACATTGTATGTATGTATGTATGCCGCATTCACCCTAGTCGGGTTGAGCGGGCTTCCTCCCTGACGGAGCAAGTCTCATTGGGATTTGTTTAAGGGCAGGGTCCCAAGTCCTACCCCGACATTGCCCAGTGGATAAAACCGTTGGCTGAATCGAGTAACTTCACCCAAATAGTTTTGTGTTTAATACCTTGCGACAGCATTAGTGAACCTCAAGAGTTGAGTTAAATGGGAATAATTAAAAAACATCCAGAAGTGGCATAACTCAGTCAACGAGAATAATCTACCCCAGTATTCGAAAGGGTTCGGCTCAGAATTTCAGTTATTCGAAGAAGGTCTGTGCATACAACGGCCGAAATTTCGTGAATATGGCAACAGTCCGAACAGTGTAAATAATGTAAATACCTCGTCTCAGAAATATAGACAAACTTTGTTGATTACTGTAATGATTTCGTCAGCTATCCTAGCTACATTATTCATCAAGTATGTCATGTGTTGCTTTCCCTTGTTTCAATTCCCCTCTATCCGTCTCATGAGCATCAGGTTCTCCAAGTCCTCCTTCCTCATTACATGTCCAAAAACTTCAGCTGGAACTGGAATCGAAGAAAAACGCAAATAAATGACTAAAAGAAAAGAGCTTACCTTTTTTTTTTTTTTGTATCTTCTTTTTTTAAGGACGTGACGGTTTCGATATGAACACGAGTCAGCAGTGCATTAACAGTAATTTTAACATTCAATACGAACAACGCAACCAACTGAGTTTCCTCTTGTCTTCAACAAATGATGCTTCATTTCTTTTGAGACTGTTGTTGCTGTTGACGCCTTTGTAGTAGCAGAAGGCTTTAATTTTTCCACTCCAAGATTAAGAGAATTACCTCCCTTGACCTAGAAAAAAACACATCATCACCACTGTCAGCATCATTAAGATCAACAATAAATTTACTTTTCATGTTACCCGCCATCATCATCATCATCATCATCATCATCACAAACACCAACAACAACAACAGCGGAATTTTACTATGACGTTATAAGCGCCTTGCTGGGGAGCAATTTTGATGAATACTGTAATGATCCCACCATCTATCCCAGCTAACATTATGCATTGTGATCATTGCGTAGTGGTTATCAAGATACATTAGCGGACGATAATACGTTTACTAAAGAGTGCTCCATACTTTTGGCCTTATGTACTGAAGCTGATATTCGCAAATAAGAGTCGATATCCACGATAGATATATCACAAAAACCCCTCCTCTTCCTACTTCTATGTACCGTGTCTCTTCAGGACGTAGGCGATCATGGCCTTCCACATCATCCTATTCCTTGCTGCTTTTAATACCCCTTCTTCTGTTATCCAACTTAATACCCGCTTCATTATCCCTCTGATCAAGTCCATCAAGTATGTCATGCGTTGCTTTCCCTTGTCTCTCTTCTCCTCTATCCATCCCGTGGGCATCAGGTTCTGCAAGCACTCCTTTCTACATTTAGGTTGATTCAAGTCTTTCCTACGTCTTTGATGAGATTGTCAAGCATTTGTTGCTATATTGAAAGACATACATCGCATAACAATACAGTATTACTTTTGTTTGCATTAAAAAAACTTTTGTCTCTTAACATTCTACTCAGTTTCAGGAATGCATCCTTGACCATTCCAATACACCTTCTGATCTCCTTTATTGCACTTTCCGGCTTCTGTTAGAAATCTCCCCAGGGATTAAAATTTCTGTAATTGTTTGTTTTTACTATCCCCAATTTTAGTTGGCATTTTGGCTCCTCTTTTTTTACTAATTATCATGACTTCAGTTTATATATAGTCCTTTCTTTGCGCTTTATTTAACTAATTCCTGTAAGAGATCTTGTAGTTTCTTTTCCGTATCTGCTATCAGCATTGTGTCAGCACTACATATCTTCCGTTGTTTAGATTGCGGCTATCAATGACAAATCCTGACAGGACACCTAGAGCTTTGAATTAAAGATAAGTTACCATTCTCCATTTTGTCGTGATCTTCTTGGTAATTTTCGATCGTTGCTTGTTAATGAGTTTCCCAAAGCTTAAATGTATTTGTCGGCTGGCAATAAGTGAATATTCGTGAAAATATTGTCAACAACTACCGCAATATTTGTAACATCTTTGGGTGTATTGTCTTATGTGACATTCTTGCTTAATAAATGATGCAGCCTGAAAGCATATCTGAAGGAATTTGCAAGAATTCCATTAACGGCTTTTAAATAATTTAAATTTCTGGATACATAAACAGGAAAGAGTAGAACTTTCGTTGTGTCTGTAGGCACTGACGACATTATAAGATCCTCTTTTCTTAACTGTCTACTTATTTTTTCACGGAGGAGATGACGAATATTGGTGCTGCCAAGGATGCATTCCAAGCTGAGTGGAGTATTCGCAGACAGGAAGATTTAGCTGGAAACAAAGAAGAGAATACTAGACTGTTATGTGATGTCTATCCTTCAATATAGCAGTGAATTCTGGAGTATCTCATCAAAGATGAAGAAATAACTTGAAGCAACCAAAATTTGGTTCGACAGTAGGATGCTGAGGATGTCATGGACAGAACATATTAGCAACGGTGAGGTTTTGGAAAGGATAGACACGAGAAGGAAACTGATATTTAACAAATGGAAAAGTCAGTTGAAGTTTTTGGGATATATAATAAAGGAAAAAGGGGTTGAAGAACCTTATGCTCACGAGATGGATAGAAAAGAAGAGACAAGGAAAAGCAACGCATGACTTACTTGATGGACTTGAGCAGATGGTTGGTGGGGCGGGAATTAATTTGAATAACAGGAGATGAGGTATTAAGAACGACAAGGGATAGGAAGATGTGGAAGGCGATGATCGCCTATGACCTGAAGGGACACGGCACATAGAAGAAAAAGAAGAATGTTACCTACATGAAGAATTTAAATTATCAATTTCTTTTTGTAAAACAGGACCCCAGTTGCCAAACATTTGCACTGAAATGTAAAATAAAAAAGCAATAAATGTCAGACATTATTTAATTCGAAAACATTTAATTACTTATATAGATAATACATATGATGGGCACTATTGTTATCTTAATAAAATATTTTTTTCTATGAACAATGATTTTTGATAAAATTTGTTTTAATGTTTTTAAATTTTTATTATAATAATTGATAAAGTTTTAAATCTTTTAAAATTGTGTCTTACTTTACAGAGGTCAGCTGATATTGTTATTAAGTAAAATCTTTATTTACTAATCATTAATAGAAAAATGTATGACAGTTTAGAAGAATGTGATTTTTAGTTTTGTTTAACGGCATATCAACCTCTGTGAGTTATTTATTGACAAAAAGGTAGGGTTTTAAGGTATTTTGTAATGTTCAATTATAGTGAGAAGGTTGATTAAGTCAGATTTTGATAAAAAACGTTATTTTTTTTATTTTTTTTTAATTTTAGAAAACTGATAATGTCTTCTAGTGTTGTATTAAAAATGTATTGCTGGTAATAATTGTTTTTCTTCAAAAATGTGTTATGGTAATAATTTTTCCTTCAGAAAAGTATTGTTGGTAATATTTTTCTTTCAAAAATGTATATTTTTCTATAAACAGCAATTAACAGGTCGTTCAATGCTCCTCACAACCTCCCAATCAGAGGCCTTGCTGCCGGATGCAGTTTACCGTCATACCCAGGACCCAATTTAGAAGAAGAATGTGCGGATTAAACATCATACAAAAGCATTTACTTATAATGAGCGATTGGAGTGGTTTCTCCAGGAGATTCCTTGCCTTTGAATATCTACTGGGACTCAAAGTCTATTTCGAACTCAAGTGAAACAGATATATGATCTGTCGCTAAAGATGTTGGAAAAACGGTTGGTACCGCTCCAGGAAGTATCTGATTCCTGCCACAACTGTTATACTATATCATAATAAGAGCCAGATAAGACAAAAATTGAAGCCTTGTTGCCATATCTGGTCTAAAGCTGACTAGTTATTACTTGCCTCTCTTAATGGAGTTCAAAAGCGTCTACGCTGAATGATAAATCATTTTTCATCCTACAACTTCTGTAGCCACAGGTGAAACATTAGAATATTCTTGCTACCCAATCGGCGTTTTCATGACAAGCTACATTTCTTAATCCCATCACCTGTAACTTTTATAACTGGAATCCCCATGTCACGTACACATGGCTGAATCATCTTCATTTACCCCGTATCTAATTAGAAGTTTTATTCCGATAGCTTCTTCCCAAGAACTACTGCTTTGCAGAACAGAATCCTACTTTTAATTTATTTGCTTAAGCATTAATTGTAATTGATACTCATATTTGAGTCTATAATTTCTTTTTAATAATTAAACACTATATTTATTTATATCTTATGGCCTGAATAACTGAGAAATCTTGTTAAAAATTTGCGTCCTGCGGCAGGATTTGAACCTGTGTTCCCAAAAAGGAAACTGTCAATTGATCTTACGTATCTTAGACCACTCAACCACGAAGGACTTACAGTCAAACAAAGCCTGAAATAATGCCTTTAAGCACACATTTTCCTGTTTTTTTTTAATATTCATATCTGCTCTATTTTCGTATTCTGATGTAAACAATGGTAAACAAAGATTTTACGATATTTTACGAAATCTGTTATGTAATTGATTAACTCCAACATATATTTTAATTTATTTCTTTAAACATCATTTTTTAATGGATACTTGTATTTGCGAGATTTTTTACCATCATTTCACCCCAAGCAAAGTGGTACAGCCACTGGTGCGCAGGGGGTTACATGAGAGGAGAGAAGAAAGAAAAGAGAATAAAATACAGCGGATGACGGAAAAAGGATATGAGAAAAATGGGAATCAGGCAAATAAAAGATGGTAATTGACGTTGCACTTCAACTCTTCGAGATTGTAGCTACCAGGGAAGAGTTTTCCACAAGCAGGGACTGCGTGAAACGAAGCTGATTTAGTAGAAGTGGTGGCTAAATTTGAATTTTTTTTTTCACTTTAAAAGTGTGAAACATAAGTTGCCAGTTTAATAGCTTGAGTAAATTCGTGGAGAGGAAGCACCATGGAGATAAGCTCGTCAGGGTAGAAGCCGTGAAAATGTTTATAGAAAAGACAGAGGGAAGCCACATCTCGCCAGCGAGAAAGCTCACAGATCGTAATCGACTTCATTGCAAATCCTCATGTGGATTTTGTCGAGAATCCCGAAATGAATAGCAGGAGAACCCAACCAGATATGGCAGCAGTATTCAATGCACGGATGAATGGTAGATTTATATATGTGCAAGATGGATTCGGAAGAGAAAAACAGTGACTATTTTGATGACATTGTCAACGATTTGTTGCCACATTGAAGGACAGACATCAATTAAATGTTTAGTATTCTCTTATGTGTTTTCAGCGAAACCATCCGGTCACTCAATACTTTATTCGACTTCTGAAATGCAAGATGTCATCGGGTCTCATCGTCGTACTTTCCGTCCTCAGTTAGGACATTTCTGAAATATTTTAATTACTGTACTTGTTGGGTTTAGAACTCCATACATGGATTCGTCATTTTGGCCTCTTTTTTTTTTTTGATTAACAGGTATTAAGTTTTCTTGTAGTTCATATGTTGTCCTTTAAACTAAGTACACAACAGTGGTGATATGCCAGAAGACTTAAAAGATATGCATTTTCATAGTCAGTTAAGTGCCATACGTGATACACGCTTGGGCGATCATGCCTCGAAAGAAAGAAGATTATCCCGCAGTAGGTTGTCATTGCTTTCTGCAGTAGACTGGTTGCCGACCAGTCTACCGCAGAAAGCAATGTCGGCAACCAGTCTACCGCAGAAAGCAATGGCAACCTACTGCGGGATAATCTTCTGCCCAGTCAGTCATGTCTCTTTCGAGACATGATCGCCCAAGCGTGTAGCACGTATGGCACTTAACTGACTAACATATGGCTTAAAGATTATACGAATTCATTTGATAAAATCTGCCACAAGAAACTGTTGGATCTGCTATATAAGCTTCACATATCTGAGAAAGATTTTTTTTTTTTATAATCATATCGCCCCAAGCAAGGCATTTTACTGTCACTGTTTTGCAGGAGGTTACATAGGAGGAAAGTTATGAGAAAGAGTGACAGGTTATAGGGGGTGTCAGGAAGTGGGTAAAAGAAGGATGACTGTGGTCATAAAGTGAGGGATCAATTTATATATTGATTGTAATATAAAATTAATCCCCCACTTTATATTTCCATAATAATTTCTTGTCGGTTGATAAGCCATATAAAACGAATGAATCAGTCAACGAAATACTGATTAGCTACACATGCATGTCTTTTAGATTTATTTACATTCTCTGGAATATAAATGTATAGAATTTTTTTTTTTTATAATCATATCGCCCCAAACAAAGCATTTTACTGCCACTGTTTTGCAGGGAGTTACATAGGAGAAAATTATGAGAAAGAGTGACAGGTTATAGGGAGTGTCAGGAAGTGGGTAAGAGAAGGATAAGAATGCTGATGAGAGTGGAGTGGACGGAGAAAGGTGCATGAGAGAGAGAATGCAGGTTAGTGAGATAGGAGATGACTATTGACTTTGCATTTAAATTCTTGGAGATTGTAGCTGTTGGGGAAGCAAGTAAATGGAAGGGAATTCCACAGGTGGGAAGTACAAGAAAAGAAGCTGTTGGAGTAGAATTTGCATTTACAATTTATTGGTTTCACAGTAAAAGGGTGGGACCTATTTGATAATCTTGTGGCTCGAGTAAAATCATATATAGGAGGCACCAGTGAGCTAATTTCATTGGAGCAGAAGCCGTGAAAGTATTTGTAGAAGAGGTACAGGGAAGGCACATTGCGCCGGTGAGAAAGTGACTGTATCTGTTTGTTAGAATAAGCCAGAACTTATACTGATAGAAAACTGTCTGTGGTTAGAAAATGAATTCCGTAGAAATACAAAAATAGAAAACGGTGTAAAACAAAGATGTGTCTTCTCAGCCTATAGAGTTGGGCGATTCTTCCAGGTTTTATTATTGACGACCCCAAATTTAGCAACGTAAGATAACCGGATCACACAGTGTTGATAGCAGACACGCAAAGAACATTACAAAAACACCTACAGACGGTAGTGAGGAAAGCGAAAAGACAGGAGTAAACATCAACTACAAGAAGACTTAACAAAGAATCAACTCAAAATGCAGCTTACAAATCAGAGATACAAATCAAACTGGTACAAAATCTAAATAGCTGATAGGATTTTAACAGAGGATGAAAAGTACGACACTGAAAGCGAAAGAAGCATTGGGGTGGGTGTGTTGGAACAAAAAAGGACACTTACACTTAACATCAAGAGGAGACAGTTGAAATTTCTAGTGCACTTAATGTGAAAAGAGGGCTTGGAAAATGTGATACTCACAGGACAGATTAAAAGCAAAATGAAAACAACGCATAAGCGAGTAAATTGATGGCAGAACAGTTTTACAGAGATAACAAAAATAGAAAATTAATTAAGAGATACAAAGGAAAAGAACTTGTAGAGGACCATGATCGCCAATGTCCTGAAGGGACACTACGCATAGAGTAAGAATTTCACATTTCATTATTTTGTCTTTCTTTTTTCTTTCTTCTTCTTTTCTCTCTTTTTCTCTTTTATTCTTTCTTTCTTTTCCTCCTCTTTTTTATTCTTTCTCTGATTTCCCATCTATTTTTTTTTCTTTTTTCCATCTTTTTACTTCCTTTTCTTTGAATATCTACTTTTATATTTTGCATGTAATCAGTTTGTCCTTCCTTCCTTCCTTCCTTCCTTCCTTCCTTCCTTCCTTCCTTCCTTCTATTATTTTTTCCTTTTTTTTCTCTCAATTTTTTTATGAAAATAATTTTATTTTCTTATTCATTTCATTTCTGTTTAATTATTTGTTTTTGTATTCGAAAAAAAAAATAAACGCAAAAAAGTGACAACGATAAAATTAATTTCGAAATTCTTGTAAATTTATGTTGGTTTTTCATTTAATAAATAAGATTCTTGATTATATTAAATATGGAAATACTGATTCTGTTTTTGTGGTCCAATTTACTTTGCTACTCATCAGTCAAGCGGTTTTAAAACAATATGAGTCAATGACTGAATGGGCAAAGATGTAGCAAGAATTTTATATTAAGCATGTTAATGGAAATTAAATTTGCAATATGCTGAAAGACAAAAAGAATTTTTACCTATGTGCAGTGAGACTATAGCGAGTATCTATTATTTATTCCGTTTTCTAGTTGTAATATGATTCCGTTCTAGTGAAGGGTAATTGTATACCGTTGCAGGTTCACGGAATTTGGCCTTGTGGAAGATAACCCACTATAATTCATAAAATGATTATAAAATCAAGAAAGGCAATTTGAGTATAAAATAACATTTATATATACAGATGTCAATTAACGTTTTACAATTAAAGCAATACTTGAAATAAAGATCCAACGGAGGTTGGAATGTTCATGGAAAATATAATGCTGAAAAGATAAAAGGCTTAGGAGTGTGATGAATGTTCATTTTGAAGTTGCCACTTCTAAGGTCAGTAAGTCAGTAAGTTGGTTTGTGAGGAATGTCTTTGAAGAGGTCACTCCTGAGGTCAATAAGTGCTTTTGAGACAGGGTGAAGGAAAGAGGTCAGCATAGTAGCCGCTCAACTTAAGTCAAGGGGAGGCACTGGTAACTCTATCCTATCGGTCCTTCTGTCTGATGATGCTTTTTGTCTCCGCTTTTTATATCCGCTCTTTGGATCAGAAGCTCGTTTTGAATGTCACGCTTGTATTTGATTCCGGGCTTCCCATTGGATGGTAAATAAAATTCGCGTAGGTTCGCGAAATGGAAATTTGATATTTGATTAATTTTTATTTTTCAACCGGAATATCTGCGCGAATCCACCTGCGAGGAGATGATTTTTATTCATTCGCTTTCTGGTTGCTATAGAGCAAACATCCAGTCAGCTCGCTTTTGCTCGGTCGGTATCACCACAAGTCTTCATGATACATTTTCGGATAAAATTTTGGACACGCTTCGGTTATATTTGGATCTAGTATGACTCACGACAGTTTACATACTACTTTCAACCTTTAGACACGCACAATAGTAAACGCTTTAAATCAGTGAGTTAATTGTCATAAATGATACACACTTGGGCGATCATGTCTCGAAAGGAACGTACTGACTTAGCAGATTTCCCCGCAGTAGGTTGCTATTTCTTTCTGCGGTAAACTGTTTGCCAATCAAGGCTAAAGAACCCAATCTGTCCTTCTATTTAATCTATATTTGGAGGGAAAAGCGATGGATTAATATATTTCCCAAAATTATTTTCGTGTAAGTAAATGCAACGAATTCAACTGGAATTCGAACTCAGCTCTCTCATTTCGCGTTTCGAGCCGATATACCCTGAAAATACTTTGGTGTAATAATCACTTTTAACAAATTTAGTATTGAAGATAAAGTACCTAAACATATCGATACTGGAAGGTCCTACAAAATCAAAAAACTAACTTTGCCACATTAGATCTAGATTAGTAATTGCTAAAGTCTACTTTAGAAATATCTAAACTGTCAGTTGTATACACATCTTTTTTCGGGGCACTGATTTAAAATGGTTTAAGTTAATGAACCTGATAGTAATCACAAAAAAAGAACAGTGCTAAATTACAGAAACAGCATCACTTGTGGAATGCCAACAGCAGCAACAACTGAAATGAATATCATATGTAACCCGAAGTGAAAATAATGGCATAAGGAAGATGTTGTAATTCCACACAGCTTCAAACAAAAGGTTAAGAAGAAAACACCCATCAATTCTGGAAGGAACGATAACAGTTACTCGTGTTCAGAAATCTATTTCTGTGAAAGATTTTATAAATTTCAACCGAAAATAGCACTGGCTGCTCGGTTATGTACACTTATGGGTACAGTGGGTATGAAAGAAAAGATAAAAAATGAGCGTGATTCAAGAATATAGAAGATGGCAATTAAATTGTTGAAGCAAGGAAGCAAGGAAACGGAAAAGAGTTCCACAGGTGGGAAATGCGAGAAAAGAAATTGTTGAAGTCGAACTGGCGGTAACATTTAACTATGTCAACGGTAAAAGGATGGGACCTAAATGTCAACCTGGCAGCACGCTCATTTACGTGGATGGGGCACCAGAAAAAAGTTCGTCAGAGCAGTTGCTATGAAAATATTTGTAGAGAAGACAGAGGGAAGCCATCTTATATGGTTAAGATGATGGCCGCCAGTAATAAATCCTGGCAAATTTCTAGTTATCTCAGAATTTCTTCACTGTATGGGTTAAATAAATCTTGAAAGAGACATGACTGACTGAGCAGAATATTTTTCCACAATAGGTTGACATTACTTTCAAAAGTAGACTGGTGTCCGACCAGAGGTTATAGAACCCAATCTGCCGCAGTAATAGAAGTAGTATGCCATCGATAAGAAATACTGATGAATTCCAATCCCTCTTTAGGTTCGTTGTGGTGCAGTAGATATCGATTCAGAACGACAAATCGAGGAGCCGGGTTCGAATTCCAGTTGAATTCCTTGCTTTCACTTATGTGCAAATACCCTTGAAAAAGGTATTAATCCATCTCTTCCTTCTAATTATGGGTAAAATAGCAGGACAGATTAGGTTTTATAGTCTTGGCTGGCAACCAGTCTACCGCAGACAGCAATGGCAACCTACTGCGGCATAATCCTCTGTCCAGTCAATCATGTCTCGAAAGAGACATGATCGCCCAAAGCGTGTATCACGTATGGCACTTAACTGACTGACTGAATATAATAGTTGAAAACATGATTAAGACTTCTACTTGGCATAAAGTAGGGGATCAGTTTTATGAAGTAATAAACTGATCCCCCACTAATTACTACTTAATAATATATAACATCACTTCCCCCTCTAGCTATGAGTCAAATAATAGGACAGATTGGGTTCTATAGCGTTGGCTGGCAACCAGTATACCGCAGAAAGCAATGGCAAACTACTGCGGGATAATCTCCTGCCCAGTTAGTTATGTCTCTTTCGAGACATGATCGCCAAAACGTGTACCACGTATGCCAAATAACTAACTGACTGACTGAACCCAAGAGTTTACCCAAGGGTATTTATGCGAAAATGAATTTAAGAAATCGGACGACATTCAAAAGCTTACCGATTTTACTAACTGCTGTGTAATACACACAGAAAGATGAGTATTTATCTGATTACCTGTTGCTTCACCTCTTATGTCTTAAGCTGTGCCCATCTTTATCTGAATGTGAACATTTACTGTGATTCAGCAATATTTAAACAGCTAAAAATTATAGTCTGTCGCTCTAATTGCTGATGTCGTCTCAACATACCATCTACAGAATTTATATTTAGTTCAACCCTAATATCTCGTCGTGTCTCGTTGTTTCTCGTATTTTCCCACGACTCGCTTTGTGCTATTGTTTTTCTCTTTTTTTTTCTTTTCATATACTCCTCTGTCTACTCGATATTAAAATTACTCATGATTGAAAAAAAACTGTCTTGTGTCTATGTCTATGTTAAATTTTAAGAGAATCTCAAAACAGTATATTTAGATTTGGTTCCATTTTCTGGAAATATAAAACAATCTACTTTCTTCATCTTAATTATATTCTAAATGTTATACCAATGATTGTGGTTTTAATAAGTACATTTTTATCGGTTTTAGGCTTTCTTTGTAAAGCTAGGAATCTTTTTGTATCCAGCGTGTCTCTTCAAGGCGTTGGCGGTCATGGTTCGCTACAATTTCTTGTTTTTAAAATCACTTAATCGCGTAATTTTGTTAGATCTTTGAAATACTGTCCTGATACACGCTCACTAAGTAGGTTAGTCACTTATTCTTTCTGTCCCCTCTTTTTCTTTAATCGATTCACCCCAAGCAAGGCCGTACCGCCACCGAAGCGCAGGGGGTTACAAATGAGAAAAGCGAAAAGGATGGAACAAGATACAGGGGGAGGGCGAGGAAAGGATAAGAGAAAGATGGGAATTGACGTTGCATTTAAACTCTTGGGGATTGTAGCTATCAAGGAAAAAAGTGTAGGAAAAGGAATTCTAAAGGCGGAAAGTGCGACAAAAGAAGCTATCAGAGTAGAAGAGATTATATTTGAGTGTAAAAGAGTGTGACCTAGTTGCAAGTCTCTTAATACGAGTAGAGGGGGTCGCCAGGAAGATTGTCAGAGTAAAAACCGTAAATATATTTGTAGAAAAGACAGAGGGAAGCCACATCCCGAAGCTGATAAAATGGCGAAAGTCAAACTGCCAAATTAGGATCAATTACATTGCTAATCCTTCTTTGGATTTTGTCGTGCACCTCGAGGCAAATAGCAGTGGCGCCCGACGATATATGGAAACAGTATTCAATACATGGATGAATAGTATATTTGTTTTTTTGTTTTTTTTTAATCATTTCACCCCGAGCAAGGCGGAAACGCCACTGATGTGCAGGGGGCTACATAAATGTAAAAAGATTAATTAGAAAAGAGTGAGGAGTACAAACTAGTTAGAAAGGAACAATAGAAAGCTGAGAAAGCAGATGCGATGACAGATACATAGGTGGAGAGAAAGGGAAGGTTATACAGGGGTGGGGAGAGAGCTAGAGTCCAGTGGTTAGTAGATGAGTATTGACTTTGCATTTAAATTTCTGGAGGTTGTAGAGCGACCTTCATTTTGCGGTTATTTAAGAAAGATTGGATTAGGTCAAGCAGGCGACCGGTAATACCATAACCGCGTAGTTTGCATAGGAGGCCAGAGTGCCAAACCCTGACGAAAGACTTGGAGATATCCAGAGCAACCGCGCGAGCCTCGTCAGACTCATCAATGGCCTGTAGCATGTACTCCGTTACGGTTGTTAGCAGGTCGGCCGTGGACCTGGCAAAGCGGAATCCATATTGCCTGTCGGAGAACAGTTTGTGAGCGGTGAGATGATGAACTATTTCAGCATTGATTATAGCCTCGAATATTTTCCCGAATATCGGTAGAAGACTGATAGGGCGATAGTTGGGTGGGTCCGAGGATTCACCACAACTCTTAAATACAGGAACGACTGAAGAGAACTTCCAGCATGCAGGAAAGCAGGAAGCAGAAAGGCAGTAGTATATTTATAAAAGGGATTCTGACAAGAAAAAAATTCCTGGTCCAACACAGTGATCCGAACTTCCTAGCAGTATTTGTAGCTATTAATTTGATGAAGTCGTTCCGCTTGAGGTTGCCTGTGAGAGTGAGGCCGAGGAGACGCAGTGTATTGCTTTCTGGGAGACTAGCGTCACCCATGATGGGAGGTCAGAAAGTTTGCCTGTGGTGATTAAAAGAAAGCAGCTTTGTTGTGGAAGCATTAAAATTTACTACCCATTTCTTGCTCTAGTCCACCACAGCGTGGAGGTCCTTATTGAGAACAGCAGCGAGGTTTACTTTATCAGCCTCGGCAGATTTCTTATTTGGTGGGAGTAAATGGTAGTGTCGTCAGCATAGATGCCTACTTGTTACTCTCTTACCTTTAATCTGTCCTGTGAGTGTAAATTCTCTAGGCTTTCTTTCTTTGTTAAGTTCCCTAGAAATTTCAACTTCTCTTTCTGATGTTAAATTTAAGAAAACAGTTTTCGGCAGACCTGTGCAACATTAACACCACCTGTAAATTTGTTGATTATCATTTTTTTTTATCTCAGTGCAATAACATCGATTAGACCCTAAACTTTCAGATTATCAAAAATAAATTTGGAAAAACATTCATTATTTAAGATTTTTAGGGGGTGCTCAGTTTCTCATATAACCTTATAATAAATCGATCCTCCATTTTGGAAACACTCGCGTTGGGGTCGCTTTGACGTCGCCGAGACCATGTATAGAGAAGCTTGCCATTTGAAGATCGACAAACCCATGGAGAAAATTTAATTATCTCTACTTCATATCAATGAAAAATAAGTTATTTGAAACATTAAAAAAAGTTTTTGACAGGGTTTCTTTAAAATAAATCCTGTTGTAAAAAAATTTGGAATAAAAAATATGACATATTAAAAAAAATTGACAGAAAATCTTTAAAATAATTCCTATCCTAAAAAAAATTTAAATAAAAACATTTCTGGAATGTTTTTTTTTCCATTAATTTCCTACAAGTTTTGAAAAAAAAAGTGCAACAACTAGAAGCGAGTGTTTCCAAAATGGAGGATCGATTTACGATAATGTTGTAAGAGAAACTGAGCACCCCCTAAAAATCTTTAAATATTGAATTTTTTCCAAATTCTTTTTTAAAATCGGAAACTTTATGTACTAATCGATAAGAATACACAGAAAAAATGATAATCAACAAATGTACAGGTGAATGTGATGTCGTACAATTCCGCCCAGTTTTTTTAACTTTGTCGTTAAATATTGTCTGTGCCTGGTGTTTAGTATTTGTAAACGATCTCTTCTGACAGAGGAGTATGTTCGATTCTCCCTGATTTCCAAATTTTATGTCCTTGGAGCAACATAAACTAAGCTTACTAATTAATAATTGTTTCTTACCTACAACCGTTCCATACCCTTAAAGGGGAAAAGCCATGGTCAGTTCCTGATGCCTGGCGCATCCCAAAATGGAAATGGACGATTTCTGCTACCATCCAGGTATACGCATTAATTTTGACCATATATTCGTGTGTAAACATGTTACGGAATTAACGAAGATTAACGAAATGGTCTTTAAACAACCGACAATTTGAAATGATTTGTTTGAACATTATTTTTTATCAATATTGTTAAATCTACCATCGCAGCAGAACCTGGGATTAGGAATAAATATACCAATCAAAATTGATGCGATACAGATTTCAGAAACCTTAAATGCGGTATACAATCTTCTTCTTCTTTTATGTGCCGCTTCCCTTCATCAGGTAGGCGATCCTAGCACTCCTATTCCTTGTCGCTCTTAATAATCTTCTCCCCGCCCCATCATTCATCTGCTCAAGTCTATCAAGTATGTCATGCGTTGCTTTCCCTTGTCACTCTTCCTCTTTGTCCGTCCCGTGGGCATCAGATTCTCCAAACCCTCTTTCCTCATTAAATGTCCCCAAAACTTCAGCTGTCTTTTCCTGATGTCAAGTATCAGTTTTCTTCTCGTGTTCATCCTCTCCAAAATTTCGTCGTTGCTCACATGTTCCGTCCATGTTATCCTCAGTATCCTTCTGTAAAACCACATTTCTGTCATGAGATATACAGTCAGTTAGACAAAATATATAAAAGAAGATAAAAGGAGAAAGTGAGAAAATTTAGTGAAATATTCGAATCAGAAGGTTGAGATTGTTTCAGTAGTTTATGTATAATGTTTTTAATGACCAAAGAGGAACAGGCGTTGCTACCGACGTTATAATAAGAAAAACAAAATCCTTTTAAAAATTACTGTTTTCTACAAGCAGTAGTTTATGTATATCTTTGTTTTACCGCGAGGTTGTAAAAAATACCAGGTTGGGAAACTGGCGCGGGATATCCTTCTCTCAATGTGGGTAAATGGGTCTCTCTTAACCGTGGTAGGCAACCCATCTAGTGATGGTGTCACGATAAATACACCCTTGGTAGCTCTAGCGAAGCATCAGGTATTTAGCTACTGACAAGATTTTGAATCTCGGCCGAGGCTGCAGAATGATGATGATGATGATTGTTGCAGAAGCTGTCATGGCTAAACAGATTGTCAAAATTGCCAGTAACCATAAAAGAAAATAGAAAAACAGGGTAAAATAATACGAGAAACGATAATTTTTTACAAGTAAAAAGTTCTAAAAATAAGAAGTGTTTGCACGCAAAAGGAATACAGTCATGCAGTTATAGCCATTTGGCACCTAGAAAATAATATGTGAATAATGCCAAAAATGTTCCATTTCTATTATTTAGGCATATATTGCAGCTTGCATTTGAAAGGAATGTTTGCCCCTACCTTGAGTGGCTCTTCTCTATTGCCTTCGGTGAACATTAGTAAAAAAAAGACTTTAAAAATGTCGCTTCCGCGAAGGTAGAGTTAAATTGCTTCGCCAAAATTCCATATGACATGTTTTTTTTTTTATTTTACGAAAGCTGAAGCAAGACAAAGTATGAAGAAATGTCTTTATTGATTGCTCGTGTGGGAAAGAAGCCAATGCGTTGTCTTCCTTCCTACCATTTTGTGTTCATTTGTCCTCCAGGTTCTACGGGTCTGTTTTTGACCTCCTTTCTTTTTTATTGATTCGTGCACTGGCCTCATTCCCCCCCCCCCCACCCCCAACGAATTCCAGATCAATTTTCCCCAACTTTTCACCCAGCAAACAGACCGGCTAACTCACTTAAAAACTGAAAAAGAAACGAATGGAAAAATTCTGATTAAATAGAAAAATGTTCTCCTTGCGGATTGACGGCTAAATCTTCATGAGTAGAGAAAGGGACCTGAACTTGAGGGGTTATGATTTTCAAGCCGGATCAGTCAGTTAAGTGCCATACATGATACACGCTTGGGCGATCATGTCTCTTTCGAGACATGACTGACTGGGCAGAAGATTATCCTGGAGAATGTTGCCATTGCTTTCTGCGGTAGACTGGTGGCCAGCCAAGGCTATAGAACCCAATCTGTCCTCCTATTTGACTCATAGCTAGAGGCAGAAGAGATGTATCATATTATTAAGTAGTAATAATTGGGGAATCAGTTTATTACTTCATAACAATATAAAACTGATCCCCCACTTTATGCCCAGTAGCAGCCTTAATCATGATTCCAACTATTATATTCAGTCAGTCAGTCAGTTAAGTGCCATACGTTATACACGCTTGGGCGATCATGTCTCGAAAGATGACTGGGCAGAAGATTATCACGCAGTAGGTTGCCACTGCTTTCTGCGGTAGACTGGTTGCCAGCCACGCTATAGAACACAATCTGTCCTGTTATTTGACCCATAGCTGGAAGGAAGAAACGGTTTAATACTTTTTCCAAGGGTATTTGCGCGTATATGATTGATACGAATTCAACTGGAATTCGAACTCTGCTCTCCGATTTCTCGTTCCGAGTCGATATCCACTGAACCACAACGCACATCCACCGGATCACTTGGATCAAATATCATGCTTGTCCTCCGAATTCGGACGAATATCCTTACCTTTTATTTTTCAACCTTTCATTAGCACCCATAATCTAACTGCGATTTCTGATATCGTAGAATGTACATTATTTAAATTGTTGAGACTGTTGTCCCGTTTATGACGTTTCGGCCGTTGTATGCTCCAGCCGTTTTCAGGTACTAGGCATTTCGAACCGAACTCTTTATTTCGATGATTGGAGTATATTATTCTCATTCCATGTGTAATGCCACTTCCGGAGTGCTAGAGAAAATTATTACAGATAACTAGTAAAAATGGCATTGCACATGGAATGGGAATGATATACGCATGATAGAAATAAAAGGTTCAATTCAAAATTCCTGAAGAAGATCGGAGCACACAGCAGCCGAAACGTCGTAAATATGGCAATAAAGATGTAAATGTAGATACTGTACAGATTACATCTCAGGAATATTGGCAAATACGATAGAATGTTGTAATATAAATAAACTAGCAGTTTATCCCGGTTTCACTCGGGTAGTTTAAAGAATCAGTCAGTTAAGTGCCATACGTTATGCACGCTTGGGCGATCATGTCTCGAAAGATGACTGGGCAGAAGATTATCTCGCAGTAGGTTGCCATTGCTTTCTGTGGTAGACTGGTTGCTAACCAAAGCTATAGAATCCAATCTGTCCTATTATTTAACCCATAACTAGAAGGAATAGACGGAGTAATACCTTTCCCAAGGGTATTTGCGCGTAAGTGAATGCAATGAATTCGGCTGGAATTTGAACTCGGCTCCATGATTTCTCGTTCCGAGCCGATATCCAATGCACCACAACGCACAGTTTAAAGAATAATAAGAATAAAAAACATATGATGAATTTTCATAGCAAACACTTACACAACGTCCACCTTAGTCACTTTTATAGATATAGAAAACAATGTATAATGTCGCTATTAGATTACGGTGGGAAGGAAAGGGAGGGGAGGGGCAACATATATAGATATAGATAATATAAAGTGGGGTGATCGATTCTATATTATAATCAATACATAAATTGATCCCTGACTTTGTGGGGCGATAATATATATTTTTCTACCCCTAATTTTGGCTTTCTGAAAAATTTCAAGGTGTCGTTAGCGTTTTAAAATTTTGATCTACATCTGAGCGCAACTTCCGTCGAGTTAGACCGCAAAATGCAGACGCTAAGTCGAATCTATCAAACAAACAAATACTTACACAACGTCCACCCTCGTCCCTTTTATAGATAAAGATCAACTAATACATGGTTCTGATCAATACGTTTTGACCGTTAAGATCTCCAAACATTTTAGGGTTTCTGAAATACACAAGCAAAATATAGTTATTCTTGTTAGAATAACTGGGATACGAATTTTCATTTCTATTATTTTGAAAATCTTTTTGTCGATCGTTGAACTTTCTTGATTTCATTAATTTAATAATCCTTTCGTAATGATTCAAAATCACGTCGCCATATTTTTGCAAAGTTTCAATAATTCCATCAATTATTGAAACCAAAAATATTAATAAACGGCTCAATATGACCAAAGCACGAGACTGCAATAAGAAGCAACTGAAATGAAATTGAGAGAAAAAATCATATTTAATTCTATTAGTTCTGTGTTAATCTCACATTAACTTTGTTAAGTTGGCTATTCTAACAACAAATCAACTCTTGTCGGTTATATAATGTAGACAATAAATCTTGTGGGAAGAAATGTTTTATAAGACAGAATAAATTAAGAGACTTGTAGAAATTAGTACATAGGTATACTTTTATCAAAATGTTAGATACAGGTAAAGTTTTATACTGAAGTAAAACAAACACTAGTGACCGTATTATCCGGTTAAAACCTAAACGTCACATTCAGCAAGGTAAAGAAAAAGAAGTCAAGGAGAGTAATATCTGTTGAGTGAGGGACTTATTGTATACATTCATGACTCCAAGTTTCGTATGGAAACTGTCATTCACTAAGTCCCTTGCTGAAATGGGTATGGGTCTCTATCTTGTTTCAACCGGTTAGGGAGGTATATAGCTAAATGTTAAATTGAAGCCTTAACTGATCTTTCAGCATGGGGAAGTATGTCTCACTTTACAAAGAATGAAAAACATTTTCTGCACATCAGTGCCATACGTGAAACACGCTTGGGCGATCATGTCTCGAAAGAGACATCACTGACTGGGCAGAAGATTATCCCGCAGTAGGTTGCCATTGCTTTCTGTGGTAGACAGGTTGCCTGCCAAGGCTATAGAACCCAATCTGTCCTATTATTTAACTTGTAGCTAGAGGACGAAGAGATGTATTATATTATTAAGTAATTAGTAGGGAATCAGTTCATTACTTCATAACAATATAAAACTGATCCCCTACTTTATGCCCAGTAGAAGCCTTAAACATGTTTTCAACTATTATATTCAGTTAGTCACTTAAGTGTCTTACATGTGCGTCGTGGTGCAGTGGATATCGGCTCGGAACGAGAAATTGGGAAGCCGAGTTCGAATTCCAGTCAAATTCCTGGCATTCACTTATGCGCAAATACCCTTGGGAAAGGTATTAATCCGCCATTGCTTACTGCGGTAGACTGGTTGCCAGCCAAGGCTATAAAACCCAATCTGTCCTGTTATTTAACCCATAACTGGAAGGAAGAGACGGATTAATACCTTTCCCAAGGGTATATGCGCGTAAGTGAATGCAATGAATTCAACTGGAATTCGAACTCGGCTCTCCGATTTCTTGTTCCGAGCCGATATCCACTGGACCACCACGCTCATCCCTCTGTACATCACAATACTATAATTCCTTATATTATTTGCTATTTGTAAGAGTAAAACAAATAAGGATTGTTTTGAGACCAGTACTGAAAAATAGGGATGTGCGTGGTGGTCCAGTGGATATCGGCTCGGAACAAGAAGTTGGAGAGCCGAGTTCGAATTCCAGTTGAATTCATTGCATTCACTTACGCGCAAATACCCTTGGGAAAGGTATTAATCCCTCTCTTCCTTTCAGTTATGGGTTAAATAACAGGACAGATTGGGTTCTATAGCCTTGGCTGGCAACCAGTCTACCGCAGAAAGCAATGGCAACCTACTGCGGGATAATCTTCTGCCCAGTCAGTCATGTCTCTTTTGAGACATGATCGCCCAAGCGTGTTTCACGTATGGCACTTAACTGACTGACTGACCGAAAAATATCTATGTTAAAATCCTCATTCACGTAAAACAAAGCATGGTCATTAAACACAGTCTACGATGAAACGGTCACTTTTTGTCTAAATTTATTTACCCAGACATTCTTGTCACACAGAATAAATATATATTATAATTAAACAGTATTATATATTTATTTTTACCGGCCTGATTATTTGGGATCAATTTTTGTTACGAAAATGCGTGTCATTCGGCAGGATTCGAACATGCGTTCCCTATTCACATAGGGGAAGTCACCAATTGATCTTAGATCTCTCGACCACTAAACGAAGTTGAATCAAGTCTATATAACACAATTTTCGATTCACCGTAAATTACCATATCTGCACTGAAATGTATCGTAATGTCAACGAAAGTACACATGTTACGGAAATTAACGAAGATTAACGAAATGATTTTTAAACAACCGACAATTTGAAATGATTTGTTTAAACATTATTTTTGATCAATACTCGTATTTAAGTAGCTATTCTGTTTTTAATTAAAAAAAATATATATTTATTTTTACCGAACCGATTATTTAGAATAAATTTTTGTTACGAAAATATATATATTCGATGAAGAATGTATAGTCTTAACAAGGGAGATAAATTCGGCTTAGGCTAGAGTTAAAATAAGGGCATATAAGTTTGGTTTAGTTTAGAGGCAATAGGTTTTCTTTGGATAGATGCTAAAAGAGAATTTGGTGTAGACAAGAGTTAAAATAGGAAAGAAACATCCATTACACTAGAGTCAAACAAGTTAGGCATAGGTCCGGTTAGATAGAGTCAAACGAGTATGGAATCCCGGTGTAGACTACAGTTAAGAAGAAACCTAAATATGCTTCAAAACAGAGTCTAACTGGTAGCTATACTTTCGCTTCAGATGAACTAAAAAATGTAAATCTAGTGCAGACAAAAGGCAAAATATGAACGTAAATCTACTAAATAACCACGTAGCCAGAAAGATGGCCATAAGTCAGTCTCAGGTGTAGACTAGAGTAAAAACAAAACGAACATAAATCTGGTTTACAACAGAGGCAAATATTTAGCAACAGGTCCGCTATCGATATATAAAAAAAATAGAAAGTAAATCTGGTGTAGACTCGAATCAAAAAAGGATTATAAATCTGGTTTACGCCAAGGGCAAACATTTAGCAATGTCTGCGTGATACAGTGTCAAAAAGAGAATATAAACCATGTGTCAGTCAGTCAAGTGCCATATGTGATACACGTTTGGGCGATTATGTCTCGAAAGAGACAAACTGACTGGGCAGAAGATTACCCCGCACTAGGTTGCCAACCAAGGCTACAGAACCCAATTGTTCTGTTATTTAACGCATAACTAGAGGGAAGAGACAGACTCATACCTTTCCAAAGGGTATTTACGGGTAAATGAATGCAAGAAATTCAATTGGAATTTGAACTCGGCTCTACAATTTCTCGCTCCGAGCCGATATCCACTGCACCACAACGCAAATTCAGAGTAGATTAAGAAAAGTAAAGCTGGGTTACACAAGAGTCAAAATGGTAGCCATAGGTTCGCTTTAGATAGTGTCAAGGTGTGTGCATATAAATTCGGAGTTTACTAGACACACAAAATGATGGTAAATCTTGTTTACACCAGAATTAAAATGATAGTCATAAATCCGATTCAGATGCAGTCAAAAAAAAAACAATATAAATTTTTTCTTAGACTAGACTCACAAAAGAAATGTAAATCTGGTTTAAACCAGAATTTAAAAAAAATGTTTGTCATATGTCCGCATTTGATAGCGTCAAAAGGAGCATATAAATCCAGTGTATATTAGAGTTGAAAAAAGTCTACACCAAAGTCAACAACCTATCATGGGTTCACTCTTGGTAGATTCAAAAAGAGAATACATATCCAGTATACAGTAGAGTCAATAAAGGAACGTAAATCTGGTTTAAACCAGTCTTCAAATAGAGTAAAACATAGAATAATAATCCGAAGTAGACTAGAGTTTTAAAAAAAGGTATATAAATGTGATTTACACCAGAGGCTAAAAGTTAACCATAGGCCCACATTCGATAGATTCAAAGAGAAAATATAAATCCATTGTAGGGTAGTCAGAAACGTAACCTAAATCTGTTTAAAAGCAAAGTCAAGCAGTTAACCATAAGTCCTCTTTAGATATCATCACAAAGAGAATATGTATTCAGTGTAGACCAGTGTCACAAAGAAACGTATATGTGGTTTATACCAAATTCGAAATGTTAGTCATAAGTCTGCTTTAGATAGACTAAAATAGAGAATATAAATCCGTTGTACACAAGAGTCTTAGAAGAAATAAATTCCGGTTACACCAGAGTCAAAAAAAAAAAGAGCCATATGTCCGCTTTCGACATATTCAAAAAGAATAACAATCCGGTGTAGACTACTGTCAAAAATGAACGTAAGCCTGTTTACACATTAGTCAAAAATATGGGCACAGGCCAGGTTTCGACAAATTTAAAGGGAGAATATTAATTCTGTGTAGACAAGAGGTAGAAATGGTACGTTAATTTGGTTTATAGCAGAGTCAAAAATTTAGCCATAAATCCACTTTAGACAAAATGAAAAAAAAATATTAATTCGGTGTAAACTAGTCAAAAATGTGACCTAAATCTGGTTTACATAAAATTCTGAAAGATTAACATAAGTTATCATGAAATACAGACAAAACAGAATATAAATTCAGTGCAGACTGGAGTCAAAAACCGAGTGTACATCTTTTTTACAAGAATAAAAAATGTAGTCATAGGCCATCTGTAACTAGAGTAAAAATATATATATAAATCCGGTGTAGACTCGTTGAAAAAAAAAAAGGAAATCTGGTTTACACCAAAGTCAAAAATTTAGCCATGTCTGCTTTATATAAAATCAAACAAGTGAATATAAATCCGAAAATGAAAACTGTTTTGAGGACAGTCTTGATAGCCGTAACTTATTTCAAATAAACAAAAAATCAAATCTTTTCAAGATGAGCGAACCCAAAATTTCTCTGTCAAGAACAACGAGTCCACTTATCCCCATCAAACCCTTGAAAAATATGTTTTTTTTAATCATTTCACCCCGAGCAAGGCAGAAATGCCACTGATGTGCAGGGGGCTACATAAATGTAAAAAGATTAATTAGAAAAGTGTGAGGAGTACTCGTTAGAACTAGAAGTACTAGTTAGAAAGGAGCAATAGAAAGCTGAGAAAGCAGGTGCGATGACAGATACATAGGCGGAGAGAAAGGGAAGGTTATACAGTGGTGGGCAGAGAACTAGAGTCCAGTGGTTAGTAAATGAGTATTGACTTTGCATTTAAATTTCTGGAGGTTGTAGCCGTCAGGAAAGCAAGAACACGGGAGTGAGTTCCACAGGCAGGAAGTGCGAGAGAAGAAGCTGCAGGAGTAGAATTGTCGTCTGCATTTGGCTAACCTGACTGTGAATGGGTGGGACCCATTTGCCAGTCTGGTTGCACGGGTAAACACCTGTTGAGGAGGCACCAGTGACTTAAGTTCGTCTGAGCAGAAGCCATGAAAGTATTTATAGAACAGACAAAGGGAGGCCACATTTCGACGATGGGAAGTGGCTGCAGTCGAGCCGCCAGATCAGTACCTATCGCATTGCAGACTCTCCTTGTATTTATTGAAAGTGAATTTGCAAATATAAATAATCTAACATTAAAATTACATATTATTCACTCTTCCTGAAAAACAAGTAAAATAACTTCGTTATTGAAAGGCTGGTCACTACTGTTTTGGTTTTTTTATCATCATTTCTCCCCAAGAAAGACATGAGGATAAGTGGTGCATGGTATTTAGGGAGGTAGAAGATAGCAAATGACGTTGCATTTATACTTTTGCAGATTGTATCTATCACAGAAGCAAGTCTACGGAAGTAAGTTCCACATAAGTGGGGAAAAAGAAACTATTAAAGTAGAAGAGGAGGTTACACTTGATTATTTTGACTGTAAAAGGGTGGGACCTTAGTGCCAATCTAGTAGCACGTGTAAATTCATGTGTCGATGAATCAGGGAAAGAAGCTCGTCAGAGTAGAAGCCGTTAAAGTATTTGTAGAAAACACAAGGAGAGGCTACAACAGGTCGGTGAGAAAGTGACTGAGCTCGAGTTGCCAAATTAGGATCGAATATATTTCAGATCCTCCTTTGGATTTTATCAAGAACTAAGAATTAAATAACAAGAGGCGCTCGACCAGATATGGCAACATTATTCAATGCACAGTCGAATGGTAGGTTTGTAGGATGGATTCTGACGAGAAAACCCTTCTGGTCCAACTTTCATCTTTAATAAATAGTTTCTTATTGCTACAATGAACAGTCTTTCAGTTGGTACTTCCACACATAACGACTGAGAGAGGCTGTCCAATTTATACATTGACTAGCATTATAACCCGGCGTTGCTCGGGTGTAATGAAAGCTTTAAAATTAATCCTTACTCCTGGAGCTCAGACTCTTTGGACGTTGGCACGAAAGACTAAAAAACAATAGTTGTTTCCAGTTAAAGCGAAACCATAGACTGAAAGAAAAATGAATGGATGTAAGTCAAATTTTGATTTTCTGGTATCGATATCAAATAAGTTTTTTTCGTTGTAAACTGAATTTGGAAGGTTAAACAAGTCCTCTGAGTAAATGGCATCATGGCTGAGACTAAGAACTACAATTATACCTACTTAGACCCAAACCCGAAGCAAAAACTAAAATAAAAGGGCTGAAAAATACAGAAATACAGACAAACAGACACACACACAAACATCTTGCTTTATATATATATGTGTATATATTATCGATTTTCTGCCATATTGTAAGAACTGCAACCTTGAAATTTCTGAATATTGATTCTTATGTCTTTGTGTATGAGTGTATCAAATTTGATTAAAATCAGACTACTCCTTCTATAACCCGATTTTTTCGATTATCGATTTTCGATATTTATCGGGAGTACCTCGAAACAAAACCTAGCTAAGAACACTCGCAGACGCTTATAGTACAACTGTGTAAATTTTCAAGAAAATCGGTTCAGCCGTTTCGGAGTCTATTGGTAACGGACACACACAGACACAGACACAGACACACAGACAAAGTTCCATTTATAAATAAGTTTAGATTATATGATTCATATTTCAATTCTTGTCGAATAACTGATTTGTTCTTTATTCAGTCAACGTCAATTGCCATCATTTATCTCCTTTATTCCTGTCTTTCAATTATCCTTTCTCTGACAACCCTTGTACCTTGTTTTGTTTTTCCACTCTCCTTTCATGTATCCCTCTGCACACTAGTAGCAATACCACTCTGCTTGGGGTGAAAGCTCTCCTCCGCAAGTAATGGCTTCACAACCACAGGGAACATAAATCTACCCATCTTGAAAGTCCTTGGACATCTGAATTAAAAGATTAAAGCCAGTATATGAAAATATGGATGTGTATCACGACGCAATGGACATCAGCTCGGAATGAGAAATCGAAGAGCCGAGTTCGAATTCTAGTTGAATTCATTGCATTAATTTTCACGCAAATTCCCCTGGGAAAGGTATTAATTCATCACTTTTCCCTCCAGCGGTGGGTTGAATAGCTAAACCGAAATTAATACCACAGAAATTAATATCAACATCAGTCAGTTGAGTGCCATACGTGATACGCGCTTTGGGCGATCATGTCTCGACAGTGACATGACTGACTGGGCAGAAGATTATCCTGCAGTAGGTTGCGATTGCTTTCTGCTGTAGTCTTGTTACCAGCCAAGGCTATTGACTCTAATCTGTTCTGTTATTTAACCCATTTAACCCCGATTGCTCGTTGAGCCGAGTTCGAATTCCAGTTGAATATTTTGCATTACTTTGGGGAAAATATTCTGTCCAGTCAATCATGTCCATTTCCAGACATGATCGCCCAAGCGTGTATCACGTATGGCACTTAACTGACTGATATGAAAGCAGCTGTTGAAGCTATTGAAAGTACCAAAATGTTCATGTCTAAAACAGCGGAGCAGATTATTATCATGTAAAGAACAATGAACCCAATCAGCCATCTTGTAAGGAATAGTAAACCCTGCCGTGAGTGGGTTTAATAGATATGATTATTTTATAGCAGTGAATATAAAAAATCGCTAAATAGTATTTTTGGGACAGTGTTTCGGTTAGGGTTTTGCTTTGTTTTCTATTTGCTTTTATATTTAAACATTTTTCTTAAAAACTTTTTTTAACGTGATGCTGTACAGTTATATATATTTATATTATGATTTTATTAACAGTGTTTATTTATAAAAAAACGAGTCTATTTTGAAAACGTAATAAAAACAAAGCCACAGAAACACATTCAGCACATGGTTGGAGAGGAAAAAGTTCAAAGTTTATTATTTTAAAGTTTTTCAAAATAAGGACACCATATTTTGCGTGACAATCATTAAAATTGGTATTACACTTCTTGCCACACTCGAATCAATCGATCAGTGAATATTAAATTTACGGCTTCAATAATTCGATGTCTCAAATCAGATCTTTGTAGACTTGGCGGCGAAATTCATATTTTACCTGCGGATTCGATTTACATTATGCAAAATGTTGGATACAAAAAGACTTTTCTTGAAGCCATTTTAAGGATTGACACAAATTATAGCAAGTTCATACAAAATACTTTTAAAAAATAACAACAAAAAGTATTTAAACAAAATTTTAAATAATTTTAAATATGAGAAGTCAATATCTACATATCGACTGATCATGCATTCAGTTTTCTTGTAGTTTATGTTTAGTCTTTTTCTTTTCACTTTCTTTCATTACATTCTGGAAGAGTTTTTTAGTTTCATTTCCGTGTCTGCTTTAGAACTGTCATCTGCACATCATATATTGTTAAATTTGTGGCCGCCAACGTTGAATCCTAGCAGGTTTCTAGTTCTCCCAAGAAATGCCTCACTGAATAAATCGATGAGAAAACACAGTCTTTGTCTTAAATCTTTACCAGCTACAAAATAAGAAATTTAAAGGAATTAAAAATTCGTAATTTAATTTAATTAAAACTTTAAAAAATTGAAAACGAGTCATCAAAAATAGTTAAGAATATTGTGTCGATAATATATCTTATTTATATAAGATTTTCTGATTAAATACTGTCTAGTTTTGTTTGGGTAACTCAACTGATTGATTAGAAAATGAGCATACCATGTTGAAAAAATTCGCCTATCTTAATAAAAACAAAGTGTTATCGTCAAAATATTTATTATTATTAAGAGGAAACACCAAACAATGTCTTGATTATTGTTATATGTTTTTACCCTTTTTAGAACGTTCAAAATTTTGGTTAAAAATCTTTTCACTTTTTTTTTGTCAACAGGAGAGAAGGTGAGAGCAACGATTAGTATAGAAAATTTTAGCATCTTTTTCGCGGTGAACACATCGATTTGGAAATTCTTGCAAGAATCAAATAATTGTCGGATGTTAAGGAAAGTTTCTGGACATATTCACAAATAAATGAAGCTATATATGAAATAAACAAATAAATGAATAAATAAAGAAATGAAAAAATAATAATAATAATAATAATAATAATAATAATAATAATAATAATAATAATAATAATCCCTTACTATTCTGCATATCATTAATAGCACTAACCAGTCAACTTAATAAGACAGAATGTGGTTATAAAATAGGCCAAAAGAAAATAAGCCATCTATTTTACATGGATGACTTAAAGTTATATGCTAAGAATGATAATGAGCTGGAAGGTCTTCTGCAAACTGTAAAATGCTTCAGCGAAGACATTGGAATGAAATTTAATTTGAATAAATGTGCTAAAGCTACAGTTTTACGTGGATCAATACAAGAAACATCCTCAATTAGCCTAGACCCTGCTGTAACAATAAAAGAATTGAAACCAGAAGAAGCTTATAAACACCTAGGTGTAAATGAGAGCGAAAACATTCACCATAAAAAAATGAAAGAAATAGTGCGTAAAGAGTACTATAGAAGGCTACGAATGATATTAAAAACTGAATTAAATTCACAGAATAGAGTTATGGCCATTAATAGCCTTGCAATCCCAGTTGTCCAATATAGCTTCAACATCTTAAACTGGACTCTAAACGACATCAGGCGAATGGATGCTAAAACAAGAAAGCTTCTTTCTAAGCATAGGATGCATCACCCAAAGGCTGATGTAGACCGTCTATACATACCCCGTAAAGAAGGTGGAAGGGGTCTTATTCAGCTGGAATTGTCATACAAGACAACAACTATTGGCTTACTAACATACATAGAAACAACAAAGGATTGGATGATACAATTAGTAAGGCAACATGAAGAAAAGAAAGAAAAAATATTCAATAATAAAAGAAGGCAGTAAATACAAACAAGAATTACAGTTAGTAGATTCTGTAGAAAAGCAAAACAGTAGCCAAGAACCAACTATTGCGGCAAAAAATATGAAAATGAAAGCCAAAGATAAAGCTCTTGAAAAGATGAAACAGCGCTGGCAAGACAAACCTCTGCATGGCCAATATCCAGTACGTGCCAATAAATCCAATGTTGACAAAGTTAATACTCATCGATGGTTACGTGCATCTGGATTAAAGTCTGAAACTGTAGGATTTATACTTGCAGCACAAGACCAAAGTCTTTTCACGAGAAACTTTCAGGCAAATATTATGCATAATAATATGGATCCAAAATGCAGGTTTTGTGATAAACACCAAGAAACAATAGACCACCTAATCTCAGGCTGTTCTGTGCTTGCCCCAAACGAATATAAAAATCGCCACGATAGAGTTGGGCAATATTTACATTGGGCAATGTGCAAACATTATGGAAAAGCTGTAAACAAACACTGGTATGAACATCATCCAGCACCGGTTACAGAAATAGAAGATGTAACCATTCTATGGGATTACACCATCTACACAGACAGAAAAATTGAAGCAAACAGGCCAGACATTATTGTTAAAAACCAGAAGGAGAAAACTTGTCTATTAATTGATATGGCTTGTCCAGCGGATTGTAACATAGCAATCAAGGAATTTGAAAAACTGTCAAAATATAAAGACCTGGAAATTGAAATAGAAAAAATGTGGAAATTGAAAACAAGAGTTGTGCCAGTGATAGTAGGTGCACTTGGAATGATAAAAAATGGAACAAAACAACACATTGAAAGAATCCCTGGAAACCCCAGCTTAAGAGATATACAAAAAATTGTATTATTAAGTACAGCCCACACACTAAGGAAAACGTTATCTATGTAATGCTGGGGATGATAGGGAGGATAGAAAAACATGAAATGGAGTCATAACAACACGCCACTACCTGCCTTAGGTCTCCCCGCAGACTTGGTTGGTAGTGAGACCAATGCAGAAATCTAAATATGATGAAAAATGACATAATAATAATAATATGAAATTAAACCTCATTAGAAATTGTGATTCTAGAAAATTTTCCTAAAAATATTTTTTATATCTGTTACCCCCGTTACATGCACACACTCTAATTTAATGTTATGAAATTTACCAAAATTAAATTTTGTAAAGTTTAATGTCCCAGATTCTATGGAATAAGATTACAAACTGAAAAAAGGGAAACGGTTTTAATGTAAGTATCGCTTAGTAAAAATTCAGATTTTGAAGTTGGTCTCTGCATTTTGAATGAGCCTTTTTTTCCATTGAAATTTGTTTTTATAAAGGTGTAGTTTTGGGGAAAAATTAAGAGCATGGATATTCAGATACATTTCTGGGAGTCAGATAAAGATTCACCATGCCTTACATAATTAATTTCATATGTTTTCACGCCAATGGCCGAAACTTGTTGATTAAAAAAAAAAGAGTATTTTTTCTTAGAAGTTCTAGAGATGGTCTCTTGTTCAATAAACGGTCTGCCCCCTCTTTTTCTGTATAATCCTGTGTTTCTATTTGCGTCCTTCTCTCTCTCACGCTAAAGAAAATTATATATATATATATATATATATATATATATATATATCCGAGTGAGTACAGAATGAAGAAAGAATTTTTTTCACCGTCCAAAACATTAATTTAAAACAGTGCTCGATATATGATGTATAGAGCTGTGCATATTTATTATAAATTATGTATTAGAACATGTACATAATTTTTTCTATATATGTCCTCTACAATCATATGTTTCATGGTTGGGTGTCCAACGTCTCATCAAGAGGAATAGGCAAGAACTGAAATCATCCGCTGTCTATATTTGGTTCATTGTTGTTGTGGGGTTGGTTGGGGTTATTGATAAGCAAGAACTGAAATCATACGCTGTCTATATTTGGTTCATTTTTGTTGTGGGGTTGGTTGGGGTTATTGATAAGCAAGAACTGAAATCACCCGCTGTCTAAATTTGGTTCATTTTTGTTGTGGGGTTGGTTTAATATGCGAGGCGGGGACGCATAAATTTAATCAATGCGAGAGAATAGATAACTCTGCCATAGATAACTGATATGATTAAAAAATTAAGAAAGTATATATATATATATATATATATATATATATATATATAAAACCAAGTATTACACGACCTAGGTTTCTACCATGAGTGTTGTCTTCAGACGATTTTTTATAACATTTTTAAATGCAGGAACAATATATATATATATATATATATATATATATATATGTCATCTGCGGACAAAGCTGAGTGCTTTGCCCACAGATTCTCATCCAACTCCACATTCGACTCGTCCGGAGTACACCCAGCCGACTTCCCTATTAGAACTGAGGCCAAATTGCACGACGTATATATTACCCCGACAGTAGTATTCAGAGTAATTTCAAAACTCGACCCCCATAAGGCGTGTGGAGACGATGGAATCCCCGTGATAGTCCTTAAGAGGTGTGCTCCTGAACTTTCCCCTGTCCTCTCTAAACTATTTAACTACTGCCTTTCTGCTTCCTGCTTTCCTGCATGCTGGACGTTCTCTTCAGTCGTTCCTGTATTTAAAAATTGTGGTGAACCCTCGGACCCTTCCAACTATCGCCCTATCAGTCTTCTACCGATATTCGGGAAAGTATTCGAGGCTATAATCAATGCTGAAATAGTTCATCATCTCACCGCCCACAAACTGTTCTCCGACAGGCAATATGGATTCCGCTTTGCCAGGTCCACGGCCGACCTGCTAACAACCGTAACGGAGTACATGCTACAGGCCCTTGATGAGTCTGACGAGGCTCGCGCGGTTGCTCTGGACATCTCCAAGGCTTTCGACAGCGTTTGGCACTCTGGCCTCCTATGCAAACTACGCGGTTATGGTATTACCGGTCGCCTGCTTGACCTAATCCAATCTTTCTTAAATAACTGCAAAATGAAGGTCGTCCTACAGCACGAATGCTGGTGTCCCACAGGGCTCTATCCTGGGCCCGACGCTCTTCCTTATTTTCATCAACGACCTCCCAGATGAGATCAATCCCAAGTAGGCATCTACGCAGATGACACTACAATATACTCCGGCTCCAGTAAGAAACCTGTCGTAGCGGACAGACATAATCTCGCTGCTGACCTTGAGCGGGATCTACACTCTGTGGTGAACTGGGGCAAAAATTGGCTTGTCAACTTCAATTCATATAAGACCAAGCTGTTGTCTGTCAACCATTACAGGCAACCTCTCCTGCCTCCCATAACCATGGACCAAGCGATTCTCCCGGAGAGTAATACACTACGCCTCCTCGGACTTACCCTGTTCTCAGACCTCAAATGGAACCACTATATTGAATCCATAGCAAAATCTACTGCTAAGAAGGTTGGGTCACTATGTCGATCCAGGATGTTTTTTCCACCTGAATCCATCCTGCATATATACAAGTCAACCATCCGTCCGTGCATGGAGTGCTGCTGCCATTTATGGTCAGGTGCCCCTGCCGTTCTCCTCAGTGTTCTCGACAGGCTCCAAAGGAGAGTCTGTAATGTGATAGGTACTGATCTGGCGGCTCGACTGCAGCCACTTCCCCATCGTCGAAATGTGGCCTCCCTTTGTCTGTTCTATAAATACTTTCATGGCTTCTGCTCAGACGAACTTAAGTCACTGATGCCTCCTCAACAGGTGTTTACTCGTGCAACCAGACTGGCAATTGGGTCCCACCCATTCACAGTCAGGTTAGCCAAATGCAGACGACAATTCTACTCCTGCAGCTTCCTCTCTCGCACTTCCCACCTGTGGAACACGCTCCCGTATTCTTGCTTTCCTGACGGCTACAACCTCCAGAAATTTAAATGCAAAGTCAATACTCATCTACTAACCACTGGACTCTAGCTCTCTCCCCACCCCTGTATAACCTTCCCTTTCTCTCCACCTATGTATCTGTCATCGCACCTGCTTTCTCAGCTTTCTATTGTTCCTTTCTAACTAGTTTGTACTCCTCACTCTTTTCTAATTAATCTTTTTACATTTATGTAGCCCCCTGCACATCAGTGGCGTTTCCGCCTTGCTCGGGGTGAAATGATTAAAAAAAATATATATATCCATCCGCAGACAGATCTGTTTCGCTGTATCACAGCTCATCAGTACGTTTAGACTCCGATTCCTTTTTAACCTAGGATTGAAACCCGACCGAATTGGCGTCAGTCGGCGATTCTACCTCTGAGCTATGGGCGCTTGGTAGAAGGAGGCAGACTTTTTAGCGTGTTTATTATCATTATACACGTCCAATAGCTGAGAGTGTTGTAATTCATTGCTGAATGAACGATGCCTATATCCTGCAGTAGCTACTGTTTTTCTACCATTCTTCCAGAGTGCTCAATCAGAGTGTGAGAGCGTAAATATTCATTTGCAGACAGATCCGTTTCTCTGTATCACAGCTCATCAGTACGGTTTGACTCCGATTGCTTTTTAACCCAGGATTGAAACTCACACACACACACACACACACACACACACACACACACACATATATATATATATATATATATATATATATATATATATTGGCTATAACCTCGCTTTTACCAATCTAACTTCTATCAAATGAGGAGACAAACTGTTGTAGGGTTCTCTATTTTCATAAAGATGGACTCGTCCAGAGTATACTTATACTACTGCTATAGAAGCGAGACGAAAGAATACCGCCAGTAATATTAGTAGCTCTGTGTTCCAGTCACCGAGAAGATAATTTCGCAGTACCCGTCAACTTCCGAAACGGGCATAATATACTACGTCTTCAATTCCAGAGACTTGTACATATACTTTCTACTAACCCGCATTCCTGGACTACTAATCTTCATTCGAGTCTATATCCTTACGTTAATACATTACGTTTATACCTCAGTTACTGGTGGTTGTTCATCTATTTGTGCGGACCCCCATCCCATTGCCGGTATCCACGACAACTTGGCGACGAGAATTCGAAGGTCTCGTCGACCATAACAATTTGCCGATAAGACTCGAAAGAACGCACACAGAAAACAACAAAATCCCATATTGCCACACGAGTCGACACAACATTTCAAAAAACACTTGCAAAAAATGAAAGGAAGATCTCGTCGCAGAACAACTTGGTAACGAAAATTAGCAATAACGCAAGAAGCAAAAAGAAAGACCTCATCCCATAGAAATTGGTTAACCATTTAAGCGACGACTCAGGAATTAAAAGAACTACTCGTCACAAAAATTAACGACGAACATAAAAGAACGTACGAAACAAATTTACATAAGAGATAGAAAGAAAACTTCGTCACTTCCAAAAAGTATTTGAAAGTCAATTACAATTAATTGGCGACTAAATAAGAAAGAATTACACAGCAATAAAAACAAGATTTAATACAAAAATCAGCGGTAAAAAAGAGAAACCCCTCATTAAACAAAGCAAAGAATGGAAGACTTTCAAAAAGCAATACTTAAGATTATTAGAGGTGAGGAGAAACAACTAAAAAGTGAGGAGAGACAGCTAAAATTAGAGGAAAATTTGATTTATGCACAGAAAAATGTGAAAAGAAACAGTTAAAATTACAGAAAAAAACAAATGGAAGCACAAAGAATAAATGAAGAGAGTCCAATACAACTCCAGGAATTACTATTAAAAGTAACAGTTAACACACAAGAAAAGAATATTGAAAAAGAGGCGACTTTTTCCAAAGACGCAGTTTGAAACACAATAGAAACATTTAATTACTCTCTAGAAGACGATAAAAATTTCGAAGACTATTTCAGACGTCATGAAAACATTTTCAACATAGATTGCCAAAATTGGACAGAAGCAAAATACTTCGTATATTACTCAGGAAATTGGGAACAGAGGAGTACACAAAATTTGTGGACAATATTTTACCGAAAAAATAACAAACTATTTGACGCTTGACGAGGCAGTTACATACCTTACGGAGCTCTTCAGTCAAAAGACTTCACTCTTCCATAAAAGGTGGATATGCCTCAACCTCGCAAAAAGCGAAAATGAGGACTACTCGACGTTCGCCGCAGTTGTTAACAAACATTGCGATGATTTTAAATTGGCAGAATTGACTCCGGACAATTTTAAATGTCTTATTTTCGTACAGGGATTAGTCTAAGCCAAGGACAGCGAAATGCGCAAAAGATTGCTCACGAAGCTTCAAAACGAGTCTGGATTAACGCTACAAAAATTTTCAAAAGATTGTCAAAAATGCTTGAGCAATAAAAAGACTCTAAGGATCTCGAGGAATCGAGAGTAGCACACATACGTAAGTTGAACAAAAATTTACGGTTTTCACCCTCCACGAAAGAAAAACAAAAAATTAATGATAAAGAAAAAATGACAAGATATAAGGCAATTAATGACAGAGATCAAATCAAAAAATAAGCCCCACCCATCTGTACGTTACAGATGTGGTGGATTCCACTGGAATAAAGACTGTCGATTTAAATACAAGAACTGTTTAGCTTGTAGAAAAACGGGGCATAAGTTATCTCATTGCAGAAATAAAAGACGCACTAGTAGAGTAAGAACTACTAGAATGGACTACGAAGAAAACTAAACACAAGAAAATACGTAGAACTCGATATCTTAAATAAGAAGGTAAAACTACAGTTAGATTCAGGATTGGATCTAACTAGAATTAATGTACAAACATGGAGGAAGCTAAATAAACCGAACCTGAAGCATACACAGAAAGTTGCCAAGTCTGTTGCAGGGAAGCAAAATCAGTTTTAAAGGAGAAGTCATTCTAGACGTAAAATTTCATGGGAAGATGAAAAAAATTGAAAATATTTGTAATGAAAGACAAAAAATTTGGTGGGCACAGAGTGGATGCAAAAGTTTGACGTATGGGATTTACCCATGAGTGCGAGACGTCAGAAGCTACAAAATTAAAAGAAGAACTACACAGGCAATTCCCCAAATAATCTTGAGTAGTTTGGACCGATGTAATAAGTTTGCAGCTAAAACTGAACTAAAGCAAAATGTTCAGCCAGTATTCAAGAAAAAGCGAAACGTGCCTTTCGCAACCATAGAAAAATTGAGGAGTTAGATAGATTGGCACAAACTGAAATCCTTTCACAAATCAAATTCAGTGAATGGCGGCATCAGTAGTCTACGTAAAGAAGAAATCCAGAGAAACCCGTGTTTGCGAAGATTTCTCGACTGGGTTAAACAATGCTATCAAGCATTATGACCACCCATTGCCAAGCCCGGAGGAAATCTTTACCAAGCTTAACGGTGGTAAAGTATTTTCTAAGATTGATTTAAGCGAAGCTTATCTTCAAATTCAAAGATTTTATGTATCAATACTCACAAAGAACTTTGCAAATTTAACAGATTTCTATTTAGCATAAATTTAGCACCGTCAATCGTTCAAAATGGCTACTGTGGTTATTGGACAGAACTTTGCTACTGCTTACTTAGACGACATTTTAATCAAACGCGATAATGAAGAAGAACACGCAACGCACATTAAACAAGTCTTTAAAAGAATTCAGGAATTTGGTTTTAAAGTGGAGAAAAAATGCGATATTTTTAAAGAAATCAAGTATTTAGGCCATATAATCAATAAAAATGGCAGAAAACCAGATTCAGATAAGGCATCAACAATAAAAGACATGCCTAAGCCTAAAACTGTCGCAAAGGCGATAATGCCACTGATGCGCAGGGGGCTACGTAAGGGTAAAAGGAATGGAAAAGAGAAAGCCGGAAACCACATCCTAAACAGGGAACAAGGGATGAGCCTCTTCACCTGTTCAATAGACGTGAGTGGAGTGTGAAAACGCTTTTTTGCTTTTTAGTCTAACGAACTATTACGGTGAATTCATTGAAAACATGCTCAAATTGAGGGCTCCCCTCAATGAACTATTGAAAAATTTTGATCTCAAACTGGAAATCATCATTACTAGTGACTCAAGCTCCCACTCCGTGTGAGCTTGATGCAGGATGCATGTTACACAAGATGCAGGACGGCACATGAAAACCTAAAGCTCAAGTATCTAGATCGTTGCTACCGGCAGAGAGAAATTATTTTCAAATTGAGAAAGAATCGTTAGGCATAACATTCGCCATAACTCGCTTCCACAGATACATAAATGAAAGAGAGTTTACTCTTCGAACTGACCATAAACCTCATCTAACTATATTCGGATCGAAAAAAGGACTACCAATTTACACAACCAATAGACTCCCGTGATGGGAAACTATTATTGATTTATAATTTCAAAATAGAGTTCCTACCGTCGAAGAAAACTGGTCATGCGGATGGTTTATCTAGATTGGTTTCTGCGAAATGCGAACCTCTGGAAGACTACATTAGCGGCTTTGCAAGCCGAAGACCAAATTAGTAAAGTTTTAAGCAATGCAGTAAGGGAATTACTACCAGTGACATTGTTAGAAATCGGAAGAGAAGCCGAAATGGGTGAATTTATACGAAGTACAAAGAGAAAAATAGAAGAAAAAAAAAAGAAATGTAGTGGACACCTTTACAATTTGTGATCACGTGATAGTTTATAATGAAAGAGTGGTTATACCCAAATATTTACAAAGACGAATTTTGAAGAACTTTCATCTAGGATACCCAGGGAAAAAACCGTATGAAAGCGTTAATAAGAAGTTTGGTTTACTGGCCTAATATGAATAACAACATTACTCAGATAGTAGAAAAATGTAGACGCTGCGCTGCGGCAACAAAGGCATCACCAATTATACAAAAACAATGGTCTAATGCGGACAGACCTTAGTCTAGAATTCACGCGGAGTATGCAGGACCCATAAATGGTTATTACTATTTTATAATGGTAAATAGCTTTAGCAAGTGGCCAGAAGTCTTTAGATACAAATAACCTACTACGGAAAATACTATTAACTGTCTACACAAGTTATTCGCAGGATTTGGTATCGTAGATTGCCTTGTAACGGATAATGGTACTCAAGAATTCTGTGCGACTTCTCAAGCCAAGCATATTAAAATAGCACCATACCATCAACGATCTAACGGTGAAGCCGACAAGTTTGTGGACACTTTTAAGAGAGTCTTGGAAAAAGCAGAGGACGTACCAACAGAAAGAACTATGTAACAGTTTCTACAAGTCTACAAAATCACCCCGAACGGAAACACACTAGCTGGCCTTTTGCCAGCTGAAGTGATGTTTGCCCGTAAAATATGGTCTGTTTTTGTCAAATTTTTACCCAGCAAAAATAAAAACCGGCATACACCTATGGTGCCTAAAAGATCCTTCAAACCAGGCAAACGGGTCTATTTCAAAATGTCAAAGACATATCAATTAGATACAAAAAAGACGGATAGAGGAGCCAAGCACGTCACCTTCGGAAAATAAAGACTCGATGAAGGCGATTTTTGAAGCACTTGAAATTCAAAGACCGCAAGTAGCCACGGAGATTATAATAACAAGCAGGAAAAAAAATCACAGAACTGCTCATAATAGTAGACCGTAAGCGAAATAAATATTGATTCCCCAAAAAATGAAGCTAGGGTGGGGGTGTTGTGGGGTTCACTCTTTTCATAAAGATGGACTCGTCCAGAGTATACTTATACTACTGCTTTATAGAAGCGAGACGAAAGTTCTAGTAGCCCTGTGTTCCACTCATCGAGAAGATTATTTCGCAGTACCCGTGAGCTTCCGAACCGGATATTCTCAATATACTACGGCTTCACTTCCAGAGACTTGTACTTTTTTTTACTAACCCGCATTCCTGGACTACTAATCTTCATTCCAGTCTGAACCCTTAGGTTAATGCAGTTATTTTCTATCTCAATTACTGGTCGTTGTTCATTTATTTGTGCGGACCCCATTCCCGGGATCCACAACACCTGGACGACTAATCTACATTCAAGTCTGTATCCTTACGTTAATACATTTATTTTCTATCTCAATTACTGGTCGTTGTTCATTTATTCGTGCGGGTCCCATTCCCGGGATCCACAATACCTGGACTACTAATCTTCATTCAAGTCTGCATCCTTACGTTAATACACTTATTTTCTATCTCAGTTACTGGTCGTTGTTCATTTATTTGTGCGGGTCCCATTCCCGGGATCCACAACACCTGGACTACTAATCTTCATTCAAGTCTGCATCCTTACGTTAATATACTTATTTTCTATCTCAATTACTGGTTGTTGTTCATTTATTTGTGTGGGTCCCATTCCCGGGATCCACAACATTTATATATCCTTGGTTTGCAACCAGTCTATCGCAGAAGGTCATGGCAACCTAATGCAGAAAAATAATTTGCCTTCTTTCGAGACATGATCGCCCAAGCGTGTATAACATATGACACTTAACTGACTGATAAAAAAAACTTTAATTGTAAAAATGGCTAAATAACAAATGCAATAATCATAAAAAGACACGAAACAAATGTAATCAAATTCAGAAACAAATATAAATTAAAAGAAACAAAAGAAAATGAGATGAAGGTAAATAAACCAACAGAGTTAAAAAAAAAAATTAATAAAGGATTATAAATAAAAAGACAAATTGGGTTCCATAGCCTTGGTTGGCAACCAGTTTACCACAGAAAATAATGGCAGCTTACTGCGGGAAAATCTTCTCTCCAGTCAGCCATGTTTCTTTCGAGACATGATCGTTCAAGCATGTATCGCGTATGGCACTTAACTGACGGAAATGAACCTTTAACGATTCGTAATAAGCAATAGTATTTCATAGGTAAATAAATAAATTCTGTATTTTCGAGATAACTTTCACTCATAAAAATGCAAGATATATTCACGAGAATCACTATTAATAATAATTTTTCTGCATCAGGTTAACATTACTTTCCGAATCATTATTAATTTATATGCAATATCTAAGTATGAAAATATTATGACATAGTATTTATTAAATTTATCATAAAAGTTATAAGTGATTATAAAAAATTTAAATATAATTATTATTTAATGTATTTTTCTTGTGAAGAGCTTTGTTTGTTTTTCACCTTTCGTTGGCAACTTTTTTTGTAAAGTTCAAACTAAAAAAAAAAAAACAGAGATGCAGCCTCTATTCCGTAATTCCGCCTTAACTGTAATTTTCACCAAGTGGGTAGGTAGAGCATGTGTTGTCAAGTTTTGTAGTGGTATTTTTGAGAATTTTTGATCAAAGAACAAGGCAAAATTCTGGCGCAACACAAAAGACTAATGGTGCAGTTAATACGTAGTCAAAAAAGAATTTATGGATTTAAACTAAAACAAACAGAACAAAACGGAACGGCATCACAATCTGAGATAATTCTTCATCATTTACGAGTCAGTAGTCCTTAGTTTTATTTGTAACGTATATAAATGAAGATAGAAAAAAGCAACAAACTTCCCAAACACTTCTCAAAACCTGCAATCGGGCTTGCCTGCAAACAAGGTAATCAGTCAGTCAAGTGCCATACGTGACACATGCTTGGACAATCATGTCTTGAATGAGACATGACTGAATGAGCAGAAGATTTTTTACGCAGTAGGTTGGCATAACTTTGTGCGGTAGACTGGTTGCCAGCCAAGGCTTAGATCCCAATCTTTCCTATTATTTACCCATAACTAGAGAGAAGAGACTAATTAATACCTTTCCCAAGGGTATTTGGGCTTAAGTGAATGCAAGGAATTCAACTGGAATTCGAACTTGGCACAACCGATTTGTAGTTCCGAGTCGATTTCAACTGCACCACAACGCACATTTTACGCAGTAGGTTGCCATAACTTTCTTTGGTAGACTGGTTGCCAGCCAAGGCTATAGAACCCAGACTGTCTTGTTATTTGACCTATAACTCGAGAGAAGAGACGGATTGATAGCTTTCTCAAGGATATTTGCGCGTAAGTGAATGCAACGTATTCAACTGGAATCCGAACTCTACCCTCCGATTTCTTGTTACAAGCCGATATCTACTGCACCACGACGCACATCCGCAAAGAAGGTAATACCGGGTGTAAATAAAGTTAAAGAAACACCGTAAGTTTTTGTAAGCGCATTTGTTTTAACTTGATCAAATAATTAATGAAACGAAATGTAAATCCTCTGGACAGTAATAACGATCCATTTAATTCAGGCATTTTTCTTCCTTAGCTTTTTCAGATTATTTTTTTTTAATTATTGTTTCTAAAAAAATAGCTCCACTAAAAGTAATTACCTTTCGCCAAATCAGAAATCTAAGACAATCTAATTTAAAATTATATTTGAATGGTTTTAGTTATTTAAATGTATTTCGCGATTCTCTGAAGATAAATTGAAATTTCCAGTTCAGAGAATTAGAAATTGAATAACTGAAAAATATTAAGATGTTCTCCGGTTTTTTGTAGTTAAGAAAGTAAATTGAACAACAGGTGATAGATAGATAGATAGATAGATAGATAGATAGATAGATAGATAGATAGATAGATAGATCTTATTTAGCCTTATATAGATAGATAGATAGATAGATAGATAGATAGATAGATAGATAGATATGAACAAATTGGGTGGGATAGATAGATAGATAGATAGATAGATAGATAGATAGATAGATAGATAGATAATGAACAGACTGAGATAGATAGATAGATAGATAGATAGATAGATAGATAGATAGATAGATAGAAACTGACATAGATAGATAGATAGATAGATAGATAGATAATGAACAGACTGAAATAGATAGATAGATAGATAGATAGATAGATAGATAGATAGATAGATAGATAGATAATTGTCGTGAACCTGGTTAAAGGTCCAGCAAGAATAACACAAAACAATCAAAATAGGAAATAACGAATATATATTAAACACGAAAAAATACAACACTTGGGAACTTTGTTAGTAAAACAATAAATACGGGTTAGTGTGTAATACTATAATTCGTCACTCGAACTGGGACTCGGAATGTTCGTTACGGTAGCAGTGTTCATAGACGACTCTCGGCTATGTTCAGGGCTTTCTCCCAGGCTACTTCTAGGCTACTTAGGCTACCTACTCTCATCTCTTATGAGGGGAGGTATATGTAATGTTTGGAAGAGTTGACATGACAATAATGAATGAAGGAGCGAATAAAGGAAGGAAGGAAGGAAGGAAGGAAGGAAGGAAGGAAGGATAGATAGATAGATAGATAGATAGATAGATAGATAGATAGATAGATAGATAATGTAGGTATGCAAAAACAAAACGTGACCTTCTTGGAGACAAGACACACGTATTGTTCGCCCTTGCCAGGCCTCTGTCCGCGTCTGCTATCTGTCACGTCATGCAGCTTCCAAGTCCATAGCGACATGTATTGTATTCAAGAAGCGATATTTTCTTATTCTGCTTATTGTGACGATATATGTTATAACTGATCTGCATGAGATGCATTTATATATGTATACATATAACTTTCTGGATGACAAATTATGTTCGATATTCTTTATTTTTTTTAGCTATTCAGTTCCACTTATGAAATACTATGTTATTATATTTTGGATATAATAATGCTCGTAATGGGGGAAATATTACCGTGCGAATAGCATTACCCATATTGTAAGACCCATGTGGGAATATTATTTTCCTATGTAGGGGACACGCGTAGTTATATTCGGCTTTTGTTTGATAGATACGAATTTCCGTAATATACATGGTTGTATATACATAAACACCGGGTATTAACGGTATTTACGCCGTCGTACATATATTTCAGGACAAAAACATTTCATATATTTTCATGGTGTTGGATTTTGCACTAATGCAAATATTTTCAATATGGTAGCCTTTTTCTTTATCTCTAAACCGAGTTTGACCTTGGCGCGGTTTGAAGGAGATCATGTCGTGGTTGTGAAACCCGCATCCCCGCATCATTAATCCAAATGGCTAACTACTTAGTTACATAGCCTCAGACATACTTTAAGGTGACATACTTTAAGGTGATATATATATATATATATATATATATATATATATATATATATATATATATACCAATTCGGTCGAGTATCAATCCTGGGTTAAAAGCAATCGGAGTCTAACCGTACTGATGAGCTGTTATACAGCGAAACAGATCTGTCTGCGAATGACTATATATATATATATAAATTTAAACTTATCGTTATCCCCGTTTCGAAAATCCCTCCGAGTACATACGCGGAAGGAAAAAATGGTGATAAAAAAGAACGAGCTAAGCACTTGAACATCAGTCAACATCAGTCATCAGTACGCAGCCCAAAGAAAAAAACCCGAGACGAGTAACCTAAAACAAAAAGCGCTCAATACGCAAGTAGAGCAAACAAAGTCAATAACTAACCTAGAGAGCCAACGAAGGTCTCACCAAATTGGATCTTCAGGGAAAGTTGGCACCTTTCCCTGAAGTTCCAATTTGGTGAAACCTTGGTATATATATATATATATATATATATATATATATATATATATATAATATAAAACAGCACGAAACAAGATAAATTTAATATTTACAGGCATTTTAAATGCACTGATCTAATCTTATTATGACCAAAAACTAAGGAATTAAATAATCAATATATATATATATATATATATGGGGGGGGTAGGTTTTGAAGGCTATCACAATGCGTTGTAAAAGACTCCGCTCGTAGACCGTAAAACGGCTCCCACGAGCGAACTTGAAATCAAGCTCTCCTATCATTCTGAAGATGATACTTTGAGCTCGAAATATTAATGAATAATAAATAGGTAATAACCAACACCTTCTTTACCTTCCTTTATTTTACAACACAGTGATAGCCTTCTCTCTCCTGTCTTCTCCAAACTCTACAACATCTGCCCCACCCCGATCCCTGTTTTACTGCTTCTTTTGGAAGTCCTTCTCTATAGTTCTTGTTTATAAAGTCTCTGGGAAGCACTCTGACCTTTCTAAATATTACACTATCAGCCTTTTACCGCATTTTGGCAAGGTGATCAAGGCTAATATCAAGACTGAAATTGGTACATCATCTCAGATTCCACAACCTACTCTCGACAAGTAGTATGGTTTTCGCTTCACCAGGTCTACTGCCTGAGGGCCATCACTGAATATATATGCCAGGCTCTTGAAAAGATCAGTGAAGCTCGAGCTGTTGCCCTAGTTATCTCTAAAGCATTTGACAAAGTTTTGCATGCTGGCATTATGCGCAAGCTAAAGGGCTACTTTAGCTTGACGACTCTTTGATTTAATCAAATCGTTTCAGCCTATTCCTAAAATGAAGCTCGTTTTAAACGGTCCTTTTTCCGGATCGTCTCTGGCGTCCCCAATGCTCTATCCTTGGTGGTCCGCTTTTCCTGAACTCCACCAAGGATCTTGATGTAATCAGTATCAAGTAGGCATCGATGCAGATGACACTACCAATTTACTCACGTCTCAGTAAAAAATTCTGTCAAGGCTGACAAAGTTACTCTTGCTGCTGGCCTTGGAAAAAACTTTAAATCTATGTTAGATTGGGATAAGAAATGGCTCGTAAATTTTAATTCTTCCAAATCGAAGCTACTGTCCATTAACCACAACAAAGAAACTTAATGCCTTGCATCAGAACGAATCACGCTAGTCTCCCTGTGGAAGAAAATGACTCGTAAATTTTTGCTTCCAAAACGAAGCACCTGTCCGTTAACCTGTCTGTTAACCACAAGAAAGAAACTATCCTGCCTTTCATCAGAAAGAATCACGCTAGTTTCCCTAGGGTAAGAAATGAATCGTAAATTTTAATGCTTCTAAAACGAAGCTACTGTCCATTAGCCACAACAAAAAAACATTTTTGCCTTTTTATCAAAACTGATCACGCTAGTCTTCCTGGGGTAAGAACTGACTCGTAAATGATAATGCTTCTAAAACAAAGTTACTGTCCATTAACCACAACAAGGAAACTTTCCTGCCTTTCATCAAAACTGATCACACTAGTCTCCCTGTGGTAATAAATGACTCGTAAATTTTAATACTTCTAAAACGAAGCTACTATCCATTAAACACAAGGAAACTATCCTGCCTTTCATAAGAAAGAATCACGCTAGTTTCTCTAGGGTAAAAAATGACTAGTAAATTTTAATGTTTCTAAAACGAAGCTACTGTTCATTAACCACAACAAAGAAACTTTCCTGCTTTTCATCAGAACGGATCACGCTAATCTCTCTGAAAGCAACACACTTTGAAACGACCTTAACTGGAATGATTACATAGAACCAATAGCTACATCTATCGCTAAGAATATCAGTTCACTTTATCGGAAATGTGACAAAGATCTTTTGTCAGAATACATGTTGCCTATTTAAAACTCTACCATTCGTCCCTGCATTGAGTATTGTTGCCACATCTGGTCGGGTGTTCCCGCTATTTGTCTCAGGTTTCTCGACTAAATCCAAAGGAGGATCTGCAACATAATCGATCCAGATTTTGCAGTTCGACTTTTATCACTTTCTTAACGTCGGTATGTGGTTTCCCTTCGTTTTTTTACTGCTCTTGCTCTGAGGAGCTTATTTCCCTCATTCAGTCAGTTAAGTGTCATACGTGAAAAACGCTTGGGCGATCCTGTCTCGAAAGAGACATGACTGACTGGGCAGAAGATTATCCCTGCCATTACTTTCTGCGGTAGACTGGTAACCAGCCAACGCTATAGAACCCAATCTGTCCTGTTATTTGAATTATAGCTAGAGGAGGGAGAGATGTATTATATTATTAGGCAATAATTAGTGGGGGATCAGTTTATTACTTCATAACAATATAAAACTGATCCCCCTTTATGCCCAGTAGAAACCTTAATCATGTCTCCAACTATTATATTCCATCAGTCAGTAAAGTGCCATACCTGATACACACTTGGGTGATCATGTCTCGAAAGAGACATGACTGACTGGGCAGAAGATTATCCCGCAGTAGGTTGACATTGCTTTCTGCGGTAGACTGGTAGCCAGCCAAGGCTATAGAACCCAATCTGTCCTGTTATTTAACCCATAACTGGAAAGCAGAGACGGATTAATACCTTTCCTGTCTCTTTCCATCATTAGTTTACTAAAAGATCATTATACATCAACATTAGTGATATAAAAATACCTCACACTGATTACAAACCTCTAATCAACAACTTTATTACGACCAAATGGCAAGAATGGTGGAACTCCTGCAAAAATAATAAACTCTACAAAATTAAACCCATCCTCAAAGAATGGATAGAAGTTAAAATTTCCAATAGGGAAATGTAAAGAAGAGAAGAAGTAGTAATGACTAGACTTCAAATAGGCCACACCGCTGTCATCCATTCACACCTACTAAAAGGTGAGGAGGCACCAATTTGCATTCCATGTCAGGAGCTCTACATAGTGAAATATATATTAACAAGCTGTATAGACCTTGAACAAATGCGATTAACATATTATCAAGAAAACAATCTGAAAGACATCTTCAAGAAAACCTACCCAAATGACCTTTTAAGAATTTCTAAAAGCAACGAAATTATATAACAAAATATAATTACAAAAGAAGATAGCATAGAACCATCACACATCAAATCACAGAACCTCTATTTATATCTCGACAGCAATACTCACAAAAGATCAACAAGCAGTAAAGAAAAATCAAACACATTCTTCAGCATTAAATGACCCAAAAGGGTAGATATGCTGGTAAAAGAAACAACTAAATTAAACTAAACTTGTGCTACTAAATTGGCTTTTAGGTTCCTTCTTTTTACTATCAAACAGTTAAGTGTAACCCTTACTTCTACTCTAGCAGCTTTTTTCTCGTACTGAGGGTTTGCCTGCCGCCCTATTTTTTGTGGTTGACGTCTTGGTGAGTAGGGTTTTCTCTGGCACCAGCTTATTGGTGCGTATGACGAGGATGGATGTGCCAGGAAATAAACTTTCGCCAGCATAGCTCTCTATGTCATAGGTTAAATTCTTTATTTTAAATATATTCCACGTTTACCACATTGTACAGATTTTCAGATAATAACTATGAATTCTCATTACATTATTAATCATTTCATTATCATTAACAATTACTTTTTTTTAATCATGTCACCCCAAGCAAGGCGGTAACGCCACTGATGCGCAGGAGGCTACGTAACACATACAATTCGTTTTATAGTCTGATTGCCTTCCGTACGAATCAAAGCAAGATTCTTATTTGAAATTTTTATTTTCAGGTTTCTACGATTATATCATTTGTGAATTATATTTTAATATTTTAATATCATTGTCTGGTGTTTCTTTTATTTAAAGAGATTTTGTAGATAAATGAGGAAGTTTTCGAATAGAGAAGACAGATAAAAATTAATAGGAATTTCTTTTTCTGATTAAAGCTACAATATCGATATATTAGCAGTACTCTCGCGAGAGCAGAGGTCGAAAAAAGCGTGATTTAGTTATAACTGCAGCATCAGAACATTAAGAATTTCACAGTTTATATTTTTTCAGACAATGAGTATGTGTGTTGCTTCAATTCTATACGGCGAAAATCTTCGCACCATAATATGCGTTAGAAGAAATTCAAAATAATCGTTCGTGTCAGATGAAAACGAGATCATACAAAATACAATTTTCATTTTGAGGCCAATCAGAACGATCGCTGAAGATCCTTTGAACGTTCATTTTTAGCCGAACATTTTATTTTGGACGTGGTTTCCCACCCAATCTCAGACTTTTTACGTAGGTTTCTCGTGTTATGAATGTGATTTTCTCCAGGTTTCATGTTGTAGATAAGTTTTTTTTTAATTCTCGTGTTTTGAATGTGGTTTTCCCTAAATTTCTTGTTGCAGACGAGGTTTTTTTAAAATATTTGGGTTTTGAACGTTCTTTTCAACCAAGTCTCGTTGCTTTGGACGTGATTTCTTCAGATAATTTCGAGATTTGAACGTGGTTTCCCCACAAATTCTCGGATTTTGGAAGTAGTTTTCACCCAATTCTTGTGTTTTTGTCATGTCCTTCACCCAAGTCTCGTCTTTTGGACGTGTTTGCTACCCCCAAGTGTCGTGTTTTGCATGTGGTATTTCCCCAATTCTCGAGGTTTAAACGTGGTTTTCTTTAAGTCTCAGGTTTTGGACGTGGTTTTCCTAAATTCTCTTCTTTTGGAAGTGGTTTTCTGTCAAGTTTCGTGCATTTAACGTGGTTTTCCCCAAGTAACGCGTTTAGATTGTGGCTTTGCCTAATTTTCGTGTTTTCGACGTGATTTTCCACCACCGGCTCGCGTTTTTGACGTCGTTATCCCCCGATTTGTTTTCTTTTTGACCTGGTGCTTTCTCAACTTGAGATTTGGACATGGTTTTACCCCAAATCTTTAATTTTGGACGTTGTTTTCCTCCAGTCGTGTGTTCTGCACGTGGTTTTTCACAAAAGTTTTGTGTTTTGGACGTAGTTTTTTCCCAAGTCTCTTGGTTTTTCTTAAGTCTTGTGTTTTAGACATAGTTTTCCCCTAAGTCTCAGATTTTCTACTTGGTTGACCAGCTTGCTTTCTATTCTGGAGATGACTTACCCCAAATCTCAGGTTTTGAACGTTGTTTCTCTCTAAGCCTCTTATTTTTGTATCCGATTTGCATATACAGGGTTTGTCAACAATAATTTCTACATTTTATAATTTGATAAGTAGGAAAATGTATGCAAACAAATGTTTTATCGTTAAATTAATGGCATACATTTTTTTTATTTAGCTTTTGAAAATGACAACTTCTCGATAGACTATCGTAGACCAGTTCTGAGGTATTCCATTACCCATCGTAGGGTACTGTAAGCAACCTATAATCTAAAATCTGTTTAGGTTTTAAATAACGAACAATGGGTCGTTAAGCCGTGTAATCTACTCACTTAATCATTAAATCATTCAATTAATAATCATTACCCGACGAGTTACGTCCAGTTTTTTTTGTAACTGCTTGTTGTATAGCAGTCTTCAATTCATCGACTGTTGCTGTTCAATGTATGTAACTCTTAGCCTTCAGGTAGACCCTCGAAATTAAGCACATGGGTGAGATGTCAGACTAACGTTGGTTGGTTGGTTGGTTGGTTGTTTAGTTTTATGGTATATCAACACCTCGGCGGGTCATTTATTGCCAACTAAATTTTACTTATTTATTGCTGGTAATACCTTTTTTTCAACAATTTATTGTTGTTTTTATATAAGTTTTGCGTCTAGTAATACTTTTCTTTTCGAGTATCAAGATTCATTAAGATTTTGTTTTTAAGGACAGGGTCCCCAAGTCCTACCCTGTTATTTAACCCATAACTGGAGGGAGGGGACGGATTAATACCTTCCTCAAGGGTACCAGTGCTTAAGTGAATTCAGTGTATTCAACTGAAATTCGAACTCGGCTCCCCGATTTCTCTTTCCGAGTCGATATCCACTGCACCACAACGCAGATTCGTCACTAAACTCTTACAGCTGGTATTCCCAAGCGGTCACCACTCTAAGTACTGACCAAGCTCAACGTTGCTTAACTTCGGTGCATCGAACGAGAACCGGTGTATTCACCGTGATATGGAAACAGTTCCCTCAAAACCTTAATGGATCTCTGGAAACAGTTCCCTCAAAACCTTAATGGATCTTTTGCTGTGTGCGCGATTGCTCTATCCTTTTACAATCATGAACCGTAAGTCTTGGGTTTTAATGTCAGGAAGTTTCGCAAAAATTCCAAACCTTACTCAAAATAAGTGACACAAACATTTACAACAGCACAATACTATCTTCCCCTTTCATTTATATCTACCTGTTCAACCTCTATAGCCTACAAGAATGACTTTTTCTAGTTATACTAACATGATAACTCTGATCAAAACAGAGGTCTTTCTGTGAGCGCTGTTTGTTAATAGTGTGGCATCGTATTACTTCCCGAAAGTTTGACTCTCATGACAATTGGCGGTTGTGTAAGAATGTATTAAATATGTATCAGTTCTCTATCCCTCCTCTCTTCATCTCGACGTGTGTAATGGTTAACAAGCTTGTCTCGCTACAAACTATTACAACTGAGTAGTAAGTAGAGACCTCAGTACGTGCCTCATACTAAGTGTCGCTTAGGAAACCAACTGTCCTCTGTTCAATCAAATTAAAATGTAATCTTCTACTGATAAATCAAAATACTTTGCTTCGAAATTCTCTTCCAATTATACCTTTGTTTCTACAAGAGCATTTTGCTTGATTTTTACTTAGAAATAAGTTGCTCGTTTCCACAGTCTGCAGTTGGATAAGTTTTACAATTAACAACTTCATTACTAAATCTCCTGTTTATTGTAATATAATCAATTTGATTTTTTGTGTCCCATCCTGAGCTTCTCCATGTCCATAATTGTCTTGGGTGTGCTTGAAACCACTTATTGGTTATTATCTGGTACTTTGCTTTTCACCACTGCATATAACTTTAACCGTTTGTCTATATTTCTGAGATGGGTTATTGTAATTGTTTACACTGTTTACATTTTTCGGAATAGTGTCCTATTCACAACGTTTCAGCCTTTGTATGCCCCGCCCTTCTTCAGGTGGTTGGAATGTCGAATTGAACTTTTTATTTAGATTACAGGGTAGATTGTTCTAGTTCTATGAATCATGCCATTTTCAGATGTCTCAGTATCAGTTATCTTTCGTTAATTCAACACCCGTTAATTAATTTTTTTCACCAGTGCCATAGCCAGGTATTGAACTCACATCTCTTTGGGTCAAGTCACAGGATCCAACCAACGCTTATATCCGTTTTTATCCACTGGATAAATGACGTTGACTGAAGCCAGTTACTTAACCGAGCGAGTTGTGAGCTCAATATCTAGTTACAGCAAAAAACAAAACAAAACAAAACAAAACTCTATTTTCTTTTTCAGCAGTAGATAGGCTCACCTACTGTCCGGTTCAAACTCCTCCCCTGTTTTTTAACAGGAGTAGAATTTTATTTATTTGTTTTCTATGTATAGTCCTTCTAAAATGAACTCTAACTTTATACATCTAACGCCTCTGCCTAAAGACAAAACTTTTGTTCAGCATTTATATTTATTTTTCTTCTCAATATCACCCGGTTCAAACTCCTCGCATATCTTTAATTGGAGTAGATAGACTAAACTATCGCCCGGTTCACAATCTACCCACGTCTATTGAACAGGTGAAGAGGCTCATCTCTTGTTTCCTGTTTAGGATGTGGTTTCCGGTTTTTCTCTTTTCCAATCTTTTCACTCTTACGTAGCCCCCGGCACAGCAGTGGCGTTTTCGCCTTGCTTGGGGTGATATGATTAAAAAAAAAATTTTTTTTGAACAGAAGTAGTTGTTTATCCCTTGTTTACTTTTTAGGATTGGTTTTCCAGTTCCTTCTAAAGATGTTTTCTCACTTCTCCTTGCGTCGTAGTGGCATTGTCATCTTACTAGTGGTGAGTTGATAACAAAAAGGACTTTTCTTAGAGATGCAACATCAGTAGGCTGTCTTTTATTTTAAAACTAGCAGTAGAGCCCGGCGTTGCTCGGGTGTAATGAAAGCTTTAAAACTAATCCATTGTCCTGGAGTACAGACTCTTTGGACGTTGGCACGAAAGACTAAAAAGCAATAGTTGTTTCTAGTTAAAGCGAAACCGTAGACTGAAAGAAAAATGAATGGATGTAAGTCAAATTTTGATTTCCTGGTATCGATATCAAATAAGTTTTTTTCGTCGTAAACTGAATTTGGAAGGTTAAATAAGTCCTCTGAGTAAATGGCATCAGGCTGAGACTAAGAACTACAATTATACCTACTTAGACCCAAACCTGAAGCAAAAACTGAAATAAAAGGGCTGAAAGAAAATACATACATACAGGCAGATAAACAGACTAACGCACAAACATCTTGCCTTTTATCTATATATGTTATCGATTTTATGCACTATTGTAAGAACTGTAACCTTGAAATTTCTGAATATCGTTTCTTATGTCTTTGTCTATGAGTGTATAAATTTGATTAAAATCGGACCAATCCTTCTGTAACCCGAATTTTCGATTATCGATTTTCTATATTTATCGAGGGTACCTCGACAAAACCTAGCCAAGAACACTCGCAGACGCTTATAGTACAACTGTGTAAATTTTCATGAAAATCGGTTAAGCCATTTCGGAGTCTATAGGTAATGGACACATACAGACACAGACACACAAACACAGACAAAGTTCCATTTATAAATAAGTTTATATTAGATTATTTCTATTTCAAATATCCCGGCGTGTTCTGTTCTTCAGTGCTATCGGCTCATTTTCTTACTGTCCAAACCTGACTCTTTTCCCCCCCCACCCTCATCAAGTAACTCGACGTAGCAACTCGTTCTAAAATACTTGCATCGAGTATTTTAGGCAAATAATTACGATGAATTTCTCCAAAATTCGATTTTATATTTTGCGTAAATCACTTGAGACGGATAATCGATATTAGTTCATCTGCGTTTTTAAATTTTTATCGATCTGATTTGATCGATTTGGAGAGAAGAAACTGAAAGTAGTTACCCTAAGTCATATGTCTGTTTTCTTCGTTCAATTACTGTTTGTCGAACGCATGAATTGATAAGAGAACCGAATATTACGAATTGCTTTATTTGCGTAATTTGCAATGAGAGCTTTCCTCTACTTGAAATTGGCCTCCACTGAAAAAAAGAAAACAAGCAGAAAATTTTGCTCACCCCCCCCACACATATATATATATATATATATATATATATATATATATATAATTATGAATTAAAAGTACAATGCGACACGGAAATTTCTATGTTTCGCGATAGAATCTCGTCATCAAGCAACATTTTCTGATGACGAGATTCTATCCCGATACTTTTAATACATAATTATATCATTATATTATGCTCTACAATATTTATTGAATTGAACACTGTTTATAAAAATAAATGCCAGGGAACTCAAAATCGTAAAACCGTGGGTCCTCTCTCTATGTATATATTTATTCAAATACTTTAATCCAAACGGAAAAAGCAGGAAGGTAAATTCAAAAAACCAAATCCTAATTAATATTAATTTTTTTTAATATTAAAAAATGATACAGGAAGAGAGCTCCATGTAATAAAATATTACAGAGCAAATATAAATTAAATAGGATTTATGCAAAGATGTTGTATGTACATTTCGACATGAAATCCCCACAGGGGATAACGCATCACCTCAGCAACGAAAAAAAAATCCTTTCTGAAACTGCAGAAAAAAATCAGGCTATTTTTCCTTTTTAACTAATAGATAGATTTGCAAAAAAAAAAAAAAATTTAGAAAGAAAGAAAAAGAAAAAGAAAAAGATAAAATAAAAAAAATAAACAAGAAAAGAAAAATTGGCATCATCTGAGTACGCAAAAAAGGAAAGAGAATTGTAACGTAAATAGAACAGATGGCGTGTTGAATTGATATTAGGTTAAGCAAAACGAAAAAAAGGTGGGAGGCAAGAGAGATAATGGAAGGGAGGAAAGAAAAAATTTTTTATATATTACAGACGCTCACCATATTCAAAAACCTAACTTCCCAAAAACGTTGAAGTATTAGAAAAAAGCCTTTTACTTCAAAAGGTATATTTATTTTTAAAGGGAAAAAAAGATATAGGATTTAAAATATTTTTTCTTTAAATTAGGTCATTTAATTTAAACTAAATAAAGATACCGCTAGGTATAAATGAACAAAAAATTTTCCATTTACAATTATACATACATATATGTGTACACACATACATACACACACACATTTTTCAATTATAAATACATATATACATACATATACACACACACATACATTCAATTACATACACACACATATACACCTATATGCACATACATGCGCATACACACACATATATATGCATATATATACAAAAATCCACACACACAATATATATGTACACACACATATATGTGTATACATATACACACATACACACACACACATCTATATACATTATACATATGCACACATACACGCATACATATAAAAAATTTATAAAAAATTTAATGAATATTATGAAGGGAAATATAAGTAGAGCATTTAAATAGCTAAAAAAAATTTATACACATAAATACATATGTACACATACACACACATACATATACATATAAACATATATACATATTTACACACATATATACAAAAATACACATACACACACAAACATACACATATACATAAGAAATATAAAAAGAAAAAAAAATTAAAATTAAAAATTAAAAATTATAATTTAAAATCCGCCCTATGACGGCACTTATTGATGAATTCCTTTCTAAGATTCAAAAGTAAGTCCTGATGAGGATACTTCAAAATCAGAATCTTCTCCAAAAGACATAGACGGCACCTATCACGAAAAAATTTAGGGGTACAGGCTGAGCCTATTCGTTTCCAGCTAATTGCAGGGTCCTGCCCTTCCTCCTTCATTTTCCAGAATCTACGTGATAGTGCCGTCTGGAATCTTTGGTTAGGGTTCGAAAACGAGTACCTGTGGTTGTAAAGTCTCCGTTTGAAAGGGCCCGCGGACATACCAATATAAGTCCGGTAATTGTCTTTGTTGTTAGATGGAGAAATACGGGCTTCATAAATTACTTGGGTGGATTTACATTTGCCCTGCACCGGGCAGGTATCCACAGAATTACAATTGCATTTATCAACAATTCCAGATTTGACGTCGGTATTATTTAAGTTCATTAAAATATGCCTATTATGGGAATTAATAATATCATCTATATAAAGTGAATTAGGCATAATTTCTAGGGAAATTCTGAAGAACCTAATAGAGAAGTTACAATCTAATTTACAACCGAATCTTTGGAAGAGTTCCTTAGATACCATAAAATGGTCTGATAATATCAATGACAAATCTAAATCCACTTTCCTTAAATTTGATATTGTGGATTTCTATTCCTCTATATCAAAAAAACTTCTTGTGGATTGTTTAGACTTTGCTGGAAATTATGTTAATATTTCGGATAGGGACTACAGTATTATACTGGGAGCTAGAAAATCCATTCTCACCTTTGATAATTCTACGTGGACAAAAGGACCTAAAGATATTTTTGATGTCCCTATGGGAGCCTATGATTCCGCCTAGTAGCAGATCTAATAGGTATTTATATTTTAGATATTTTCAGTAGATTTTTAGACCCTAAACTAATAGGCCTATATCGGGATGATGGACTGATATGTATTCCCAATTCCAATGGGCCTTACACTAATAGAATACATAAGAAAATTATCAGAGCCCTAAATTTTCTTGGTTCTAAGGTTGAGGTTACTTCCAATCACAAAATTTTAAACTATCTAGATATCACCCTTAACTTAAATGATGGTTCCTATCAACCCTTTCTCAAAGAAAATAGTTCTCCCACCTATATAAATAGTTTGTCCAACCACCCCAAAAATATTATATGACAAATACCCAAGATAGTAAATAATAGGGTTAACCAATTATCATCTAATATAAAAATTTTCAACGCAAGTAAAGAAATTTACGATAAGGCCCTTCAGAAAAGCGGTTTTATTAACAAGTTAACGTATAATAAGCCTGCTATAAACCCTGAATCATCAAAAACTAAAAACACTAGAAAATGCAAAAAAAAGGAAGATAATTTGATTTAACCCTCCTTATTGTAAACTAACTAATATCAATATTGGTAAGTATTTTCTCAGATTAATCGATAAACATTTTAATAATAATAATCCCTTAAATAAATTTTTTAATAAATTCACCCTAAAAATCAGTTACTCTTGTACCTCAAATATAGATGATATTATTAATTTTAAATTTTAAATTTTAAATTTTAATTTTTAATTTTTCTTTTTTCTTTTTATATTTCTTATGTATGTGTGTATGTTTGTGTGTGTATGTGTATTTTTGTATATATGTGTGTATATATGTATATACGTTTATATATGTATGTGTGTGTATGTGTACATATGTATTTATGTGTACAAAAAATTTCTTTTAGCTATTTAAATGCTCTACTTATATTTCCCTTCATAATATTAAATTTTTTTATAATATTTTTTTAATTTTTTAATATAAATTTTTTATATGTATGTGTGTATGTGTGAATATGTACAATGTATATAGATGTGTGTGAGTGTGTATGTGTGTATATGTATACACATATTTGTGTGTGTTCATATATATTGTGTGTGTGGATTTTTTGTATATATATCTATATGTGTGTGTATGCGCATGTATGTGCATATAGGTATATATGTGTGTGTATGTAATTGAATGTATGTGTGTGTATATGTATGTATATATGTATTTATAATTGAATAAATGTGTGTGTGTATGTATGTGTGTACACATATATGTATGTATAATTGTAAATAGAAAATTTTTTGTTCATTTATACCTAGCGGTATCTTTATTTAGTTTAAATTAAATGACCTTTTTTTTTTAATTATTTTAAATCCTATATATTTTTTCCCCTTTAAAAATAAATATACCTTTTGAAGTAAAAGGCCTTTTTCTAATACTTCAACGTTTTGGGGAAGTTAGGTTTTTGAATATGGTGAGCGTCTGTAATATATAAAAAATTTTTTCTTTCTTTTCTTTTTTCCCTCCCTTCCTTTATCTCTGTTACCTCCCACCTTTTTTTCCGTTTTGCTTAACCTAATATCAATTCAACACGCCGTCTGTTCTATTTACGTTACAATTCTCTTTCCTTTTTTGCGAACCCAGACGATGCCAATTTTTCTTTTCTTGTTTATTTTATTTTATCTTTTTCTTTTTCTTTCTTTTTAAATTTTTGTTTTTGCAAATCTATCTATGAGTTAAAAAGGAAAAATAGCCTGATTTTTTTTCTCCAGTTTCAGAAAGGATTTTTTTTTTCGTTGCTGAGGTGATTCGTTATCCCCTGTGGGGATTTCATGTCGAAATGTACATACAACATCTTTGAATAAATCCTATTTAATTTATATATATATATATATATATATATATATATATATATATATGTGTGTGTGTGTGTGTGTGTGTGTGTGTAACTTAAGTTATATTTAACCACTATATTTTGGTATTAACATTATTCGTGCCATTTTAACAGCGGCCTTGAAAAGCCGTAATTTCGTCTGACCTTTTCCTTTTTTTACTTTCTATTTGTTGTCTTTATTTTTTATTTATTTTATTATATCTTTTTTCGTTACTATCATCGGCGTGCCGGTTCTAACATTTTCCGAGAGCAATGATCTGTCTCTTTCTTTCTTCTTTCCTACATTACTTCCATTTTTATAGACACACAAACAAGTAAGCTAAATCACTTTTCCCCTAATGTTTTGGTCTTGCTCAAGAGATAGGTAGTTAAAGATACCTATCGAAAAGGACAACCGAATTAAAATAAAATGAATTTATATATCTAATAAATATTAAATCTATCAATAAATCAATTCAATTACATTGAGCCACTGGCTGGATCAATGTTAGTATTTAATATTAATGGGATCTTTTGTTTATGTTTCACGCAATAATCTTAAAAGTTCGGACTTAGAAGGTGGCTTCCTGTTCTTTTTGCGGAGTTTTCAATCTAATATGCCCCAAAGGTGTTAAATAGGTTAATATCCGGGGACTGACTTGGCAATTATTTTATTAAACAAGTAATTTATACAAATGAAGTAATTATAAATGGTCATAATTTTAATAGCTAATACTTGGTCGACATCCCCTTTGTTTTTTTTTATGCAAGGACCCTTCTAGGCATGCTAGCGATGAGTTCACGAATAACATCTTGAGGGATTTCTTGTCATATTTCACGCAATAATTCTAAAATGTTCGGGCTTAGAAGATGGCTTCCTGTTCTTTTTGCTGAGTTTTCGATCTAATATGCCCGAAAGGTGTTCAATAGGGTTAATATCCAGGGACTGACTTGGCCATGGAAGTTTATTGATTCCATTTTGTTTAAACCTCTCTGGTGAATTGTACGATCACTCTATTGACAGTAGAAAGGGGTATTGAAAGATTTTCAGATATTTTTCTTTGACTAAGACCACCTTCATGTTGGCCCACGATACGTCCTCTCTGAAATTCGGATAGGTCTGATGCTCCTTTGGTTCGTGACATGTTCTAGTATTGTTATCTGCAATTTTAATCAAATAATCTATGTTAATTTATCTTGGTTATTAAAAGAAAATCAGAAATAGAATTTATCTTGGTGCCTATTCAATTCTGTCATGTCTTTGTATAGATACTAGTAACAAAATAAAATCCATACATTTGTCTTTATAGAACCATCAGATGACAAAACGCGTCGGTTAAGATAAGTTTTTCTTTTGTCTATAAACAAGGCGCGATTTTCGCCATTTTATAACTTTCATTTAGTGAATGCACGTTGCTTATTTGTTTATTTTGTCGTGTAGTAGGGTCAGTTGGACACCATCTGGAAGAAAAAAGGCACCAGAAATTTAAAACAGCATACTGTACGGCTTGGCATTCACGCCGGTAGCTCCAATACAAACATTTCAGAATGTTTGGTTGTCAATCTGCAATACAGAGCAAAGAATTCGGAAAGAGTTGGATGATATATCCAGTCAACATCACGGTATTAAGAGTATTGACTTGTAATGGCGACGTAATGCCTCTACTCATCTTTCTACTTTGACCTCAGACTCCAGACGAGGGTCTACTTCAAGTGCTTTGAAGAGGTAGTGCTGTCCTAGGCCAAGAGGGTGGCTGCTTAAAGACACTATATCTGGCAGCAGAACTCTGCACCATGCTACACAAGCAAACTCCTTGTAACCCAAAAGATGATCAGAAACTAAGAATTATGGCAGCATTAACTAATTTAAGCAAGGAGACCCTCTAAAAGATTTGGAAAACATCCGGAAATCGTCTAGAGTCCGTTATTGAAGACCCTAGTGATTTTATTGAATAAATTTGCTTTTTAGTATTTCACGATATTTCTGTTTAATTTGGGATAAAGTATCCGTTAAAATGAATAGTTAGTATTATTCTCATTTTTGCATAATTTAGACGAGAATTTTTCCATCGTACCCTGCATATCTAAACGTATTTATAAATGGAACTTTGTCTGTGCATGTGTGTCTGTGTCTGTGTGTCCGTTACCTATAGACTCCGAAACGGCTGAACCGATTTTCTTGAAATTTTACACAGTTGCACTATAAGCGTCTGCAGGCGTTCTTAGCTAGGTTTTGTGTTGAGGTACCCCGGATAAATATCGAAAATCGATAATCGAAGAAGTCGAATTATAGAAGGAATAGTTCGATTTTAATCAAATTTGATACACTCATAGACAAAGATATAAGAAACGATATTCAGAGGTTTCAAGGTTGCAATTCTTACAATAGTGTAGAAAATCCATAATATATATATATATAAAAGGCAAGATGTTTATGTGTGTGTCTGTTCATCTGCCTGTGTGTCTGTATTTTTTAGCCCTTTTATTTTAGTTTTTGCTTCGGGTTTGGCTCTAAGTAGGTATAATTGTAGTTCTTAGTATTAGCCATGATATCATTTACTCAGAGGACTTATTTAGCCTTCAAAATTCAGTTTACGACGGAAAAACCTTATTTGATACCTATACTAGTAAAGCAAAATTTGACTTACATCCATTCATTTTTCTTTCAGTCTACGGTTTCGCTTTAACTGGGAACGACTATTGCTTTTTAGTCTTTCGTGTCAACGTCCAAAGAGTCTGAGCTCCATGACCATGTATTAATATTAAAGCTTTCATTACACCCAAGCAATGCCCAGCTATACTGCTAGTATATATATATATATATATATATATATATATATATATATATATATATATAAGATAACTAAAAAAAAGTTCTGTCCGTTTTTAAAGGAAAAAAAAGGGGGTCACAGTATATGCAACCTATATTTAGTCTTCGAAATAATCGACATCGGCATCCATCACTATATGCTAACGTGTCTCCAGCTGTTCAATGCCCTTGCGGTAGAACTCGGGAGTTTTGAGACAAAGAAGCCCGTTAGGGTTTTACGCAACTCTGCTTCATTGGTGAAAGATTTCCCACGAAGATGATTATCCAGAGAGTGTAAGAGGTGGTAATTGGATGGCGCAAGGTCAGCTAAATAAGGCGGATGGCACAAAGTCTCCCACCCAATTTGCTGTATGGTATCCCTTAAATTTATTACTAGTGCGTTATTCAGCCTGGCTTTGACGTGGAGGAAAAGCACACTTTTGTGATTCACCAGTGTTGGCTCCTTCTGGCGCAATGTCTGTTGCACATGTTTCAATTGCTGCGAGTATAGGTCTCCAGTGACCATTTGGCTCATTGGTAGCAGTTCATAATGAACCACTTGACGACCTGTTCACCAGACACAAAGAATAATCTTGCGTTTGTGCATAGGCGGTCTTGCGATGTGACGGACACATCCTGAGGAGACAACCAATGTCTAGAACGCTTGAAAATTTCGTACAGAGAAAGCATCGATACGCAGGCTGCCCATTGTCCCTTGTGGACCTCCAACAGCGTTTTCGGAACCCACTTGCTCAGTTTGTACGTCTTACCTAGGCGGTGCAAGTGAAGTTTAACTGTTTCATCGGAAACATTGAACTGTCTTGCAAGTTCACCACACGCTAGGCTATTGTCCTCTTCAATGGCCGCCTTCAGGACTCCGTCATTCAAGACTTGTGGTCGTCAACTGCGGGCCTCATCATATAAAGACAAATCTCCCGACTTGAATTTTCGAAATAAACGCCTTGCAGTACGTTCATCCACAACACTATCTTCAAACGCTTGGCATATGCCGCGACTTGATGCAGCTACTGATAAGCCCCCTCTGAAGTCGTAAAGAAAATAGCCCCGAACGATATCTCTAGACACATGCATCCTTCTCACGGCTGTCCGGCTTGTAACTGATGGCTGAGCACGGTGCACTTGTTTTTATAACGTCTGATATCCCTACTTCCGGCTGTCTGTATTTGAAAACAATTGTTATGCGCATTTCGTATGTATTTCAACTTCATTCAATGATTAATCAAAAAACGGACAGAACATTTTTTTTGGTTACCTTGTATATATATATATATATATATATATATATATATAATTCCAGATGAATTGAGGTTTTACTATTATGAGTGTCCCGGTATTTATTTTATTATGCTGAATGTAATAAGTGTTATAGAGCTTAATATAATAATATAGTTATGAATTAGTTGTAAATTGCGACTCAGAAATTTTCATGTTTCAAGATAGATTCTCTTCATCAGGCAATGTTTGATGTTGGTTGTAGAAATGATTTACATTTAAATACAAAAAACCTTCGGTGTGCTATGTATCTATGTAGAAAGATATAAATTTTACATGCGTGTTTCTTTTAACTAATCAAAGCACAGATCCATTTTGGGATTTGGCCCCAAAGAATACATACTAACTTTTTTTTTCTCCTTTTTCCTATCCCTTTCAAATTCCAAAATGAATCTTCGCTCTGATTAGTTAAAAGAAACGCACATGTAAATGTTTATATCTTCCCACATAAATGCAAAGCAAACTGAAGGGTTTTGCATTTAAATGTAAACCACCTGTACAACCAACACCAAACATTGCCTGATAAAGAGAATTTATCCCGAAAGAGAAATTTCCGTGTTGGAATGTACAACTAATTCATAACTATATATATATATATATATAGTGTGTAGAGTGCTCGATACTCAGTAGAGCATTAGAGAAAAAAGCCTCCGAAAATCAACCACCTTAATTGTCTGGATATGATAAAAAATTTTTTCAAGATACTGCATATAATGATTCCTGACAAAAAAATATTTCACTGCCTGACGAGAAGCTAATAAGATAGCACCGAAACACAATGGGTCTTATGTTTCAGTAGACTATGTTTTTATTATAAACTTATAATAAAAATGTTACTATATATATTCAGAAATTATAACATGAATATGTCATAATATCACTACAAAAGTAGTTATTTTGTTTCGACACTTCTTGTACCTTATCAAGTGATATAAGACACAAGAAGTGTCGAAACAAAATAGCTACTTTTGTAGTGATATTATAACATAGTTATGTTATAATTTCTGAATAAATATTATTAGCTCTACTTTGTATTAAGCATTTTTTAAGAATAGTGTTTCTCTGGATATGGAATATTATTCCATCCATACGTACCCTACTTGTTTATACGTACCATACTTGTTTATATATATATATATATATATATATATATATATATATATGTATATGTGTGTGTGTGTGTGTGTGTGTGTGTGTGTGTGTGTGTGTGTGTGAAAAGTGTATGTATATGATTATAAATATCAATATATATATGCAATTTGTTATATATATTATATTATTTATATATCATATATGCGTGTTACTTATTTGAAATCGCTCAATATCAGTGATAGAGCTGACATATTCAAATTCATGTTCACATCTATCTATCTATCTATCTATCTATCTATCTATCTATCTATCTATCTATCCCACCCAATTTGTTCATATCTATCTATCTATGTTACTCTGTTCATATCTATCTATCTATCTATCTATCTATCTATCTATCTATCTATCTATCTATCTATCTATCTATCTATCTATCCCATCCAGTCTGTTCATATCTATCTATCTATCTATCTATCTATCTATCTATCTATCTATCTATCTATCTATCTCAGTCCGTTCACATCTATCTATCTATCTATCTATCTATCTATCTATCTATCTATCTATCTATCTCTATGTTTTATAAATTCGCTGCGTAAGACTAAATTTTTCTATGTATACCAATCTTACATATATCGAACAAAAAGCTTGCAATGTTAACACACATACTATCAATAGTTAGTCATGTAACGAGTTTGATGCTTCGGACAGAGGAATGGGCTGTGGTCATCAACTGCAATAACGGGTCTTAATCAATGAACGGAAAATATTCCCACCACCAAAACAACTCATTCCTGCCATTCTCACTACAGTCATCCCAATACTGGCAAATTCTCTATGAATTCCTAAAAAGCCTTTATATGGCCGATTTTCCTTAGACTGGCGACGATTGTATTAAAATTAAAACTTTTCTTTTGTCGTTTATGTACAAATATTCAAAAGTATATTTAGAAAAATAAAGAGAAAACTGTCTTAGCCACAGACATTCTTCACAATCGTAATAGTACCATTAATAACACTTAAAGACTATAATTTATCCAAAAAGGTTGCAGGACGACTCATCACCACCGACTCAACACCGCCGACTCAATACCACCAAGTTCATTACAAAGCACTTCTAGAACATCTCACCAATCAGCGCAACAATGACATTTTTCAACGACTTTTTTAGAATTAAAAGTAATTTTGTAAAGATCATTATTTACTGTGTGAATATTTTAAACTTAAATTTTTATTGAAAATTATATGCAATTTCCCTCAGGTTCGTTTTAAAAAAAGAAAAAAATCTGAAAATTTTTCCCTCAGCCTTTATATAAATCTGTTTAAAGAAAAGAGGGCATCACCTACGATTACCCCAAAAATGCATCTTGGTTTCTTTGCGCCTTTTTTGTAAACACATAACGATTCGCTATATTGTGGGGTGCTCCATCCCCAGCTCTGTGTGCACTTTGCTTTTTGCTACTTCATTTTGGTTATTTATCCAGTTTTGAAAATTAAACACCAGTCAGCCAAATAGGCTTTTGTAACTAATAAAAAATCACTAAAACACTCAAACATTAAAATCTTAACAACTCAAATCTGATCAAAGAGATAATAGCAGTATAAAGCTATCAATTCGATGCCAACGTTGAGTTGCCATTGCACCGAGTAGGCTCCAAATACTCCTGGAAAAGTTATTAATCCGTCTATTCTCCCTTCAGCTATAGCTTAAATAGCGGGACGGTTTGGTTTCTACAGCCTTGGTTGACAACCAGTCTACCGCAGAAAGTAATGGCAACCTACTGCAGGAAAATCTTCTGCCTAGTCAGTCATGTCTCTTTCGAGAACTCTTTTGAAACTTGACTCACTGACTCCTGAAACAATGAAAGGCATCCGTAACCGAGCAGTTGGGGGTGGAGGAATTTAAATTAAAGAAAAAGGGGCCCAAAATAGATAGATGAGTTAGAATAAATTAAAAGTAACAACTGACTTATTACAATCTGGGATGAAAAGGCAACACGTGAAGGGTCATTTATTCTGACGACTGACCAACATCCATATGCTAATCAAACTTAGTTCCTTTCATACAACACGAGCTCACAACTCACACATTCCACCCAAATTCCACTGAGGAGATTCGTTTTCTTTCCATATAATCTTGACTTTGAGCTGATGCTTAAAAAACAAGATTATTTGGAGAAGTGGTAACCTTCTCAGATTTATGAAATTCCACCAGTCGCCTCGCCTACATCATGACTCGCATTCTATTTAGTCAGCCCAACAATATTGTTCAGTCTTTACTAGTAACGGAACAACATTACTTCTGATATAAGAGACCCAGAGTACAAAAAAAAGATTTTCCACGCAGAATGTAAATCATGAAGCCGTCATTGGTACAATGAGCGTACGGTACTGCAGTCGAAGAAGGCGTGTCCAATGGACTCCTTCGAATCACCACAGCCTACGTAACAAGGAGAAATTCAATGGACTTAATATAATAACAAAAAAGAACTTTAAAAAATAAATGTCTTGCTGACAGTAGTAAGAGAACTCTACAATGTGCGTTGTGGTGCAGTGGATATCGCCTCGGAACGGGAAACCAGAGAGCCGGTTTCGGATTCCGGTAGAATTTGCTGCTTTATACCCTTGGGAATAATTATAAAACCTCCTTTTCTTCTGACAGCTATTGGTTAAATAACAGCACAGATTTGGTTCTATAACCTTGATAGGCACTCTGTCGGCAACCTATTTCAAAACATGATTGTCCAACTGGGTATCGCGTACGGTGTTGTGGTGCAGTGGATATCGACTCGGAACGACAAATCAGGAAGCCGAGTTCAAATTCTAGTTGAACTCCTTGCTTTCACTTACGCACAAATATCTTTGAGAAAGGTATTAATCCGTCTCTTCCCTCCAGTTATGGGCTAAATAACAGGACAGATTGGGTTCTATAGTCTTTGCTGGTAACCACTCTACTGCAGAATGTAATAGCAACCGATTGCGGGATAATCTTCTGCTCAGTCAGTCATGTCCCGAAAGAGACATGATCGCCCAAAGCGTTTATCAAGTATGAAACTTAACTGACTGGCTGAATATAATAGTTGCAAATATGATTAAGGCTTTTACTGGGCATAAAATGGGGGATCGTTTTTTTACTGTTATGACGTAATAAACTGATTCCCCACTAACTACTGCGTAATAATATAATATATCTCTTCTCCCTCCAGTGATGGTTTAAATAACAGAACAGCTTGGGTTCTAAAGCCTTGGCTGGCAACCAGTTTTCCGCAGAAAGTAATGGCAACCTCCTGCGGGGTAATCTTCTGGCCAGTCAGTCATGGTTGCTCAAAGCGTGTATCACGTATGGTACTTAACTGACTGATTGTGTTGTGTTACGCGTGCGATGAGTATGTGTGTGTGGTGTGTATGTGTGTGGAAGGAGTGTATAGTGGGTAATCCGTTTGAGTGAAAAGTAGTTGGATGCTGAAGCAGATTAATTGAATTTGGCCTCGTTGTAGATAATCCACTATAAGTCATAAAAAGATTATAAATCAAGAAAAGCAAATTGAGTTTAGAAATATCATTTTATATATACACATATCAATTAAGGTATTTACAATTAAATTAATCCTTTAAATTGTGGGTCCAACGGATGTGAAAATGTTCATGGAAATAAAAGCTGAAAAGAGAATTTGTGCGTATGAATGTGCGAGCGTTGTAAATAAGCAATGTCTTTGATGTATCCGCTCCTTTGGTCGGTAAGTAGTTTAGAGCCAGCGTAGGATAAGATGAGAGGGAAGGGAGGCGAACATAGTTAAATCGCTTGACGTTGGTCAAGGGAAGTACTAATTACACACGTGCTTTCACAAGTCTCTCTCTCTCTCTCTCTCTCTCTCTCTCTCTCTCTCTCTCTCTCTGTCGATGCTTTGGTGTATCGGCTTTTTATTTCGTCTATGTGGATCCCAGCAGATCATTTTGGAATTCACACTCGTATTTGATTCTGGGCTTCCCATTGGCCGAGAAATAAAATTCGCGTAGGCTCACGAACTGGAATTTGATATTTAATTAATTTTTAGTTTTTTACCGGAACATCTGCGTGGAGCCGGATGCGCGTCGACAAGTTTTGGTCATTTGCTTTCTGGTCGTGAGAGTGCAAACATCCGGTCCCTCGCTTTGCTCGATATGTATCACCACAAGTGTACCAATGACTAAAACAAAAGATTATTAATTCTAGCGCGTCGACATAAGTCGTACGGGGGTAAAAAGCTTACTTCGTTTGCTTTCGATTTCATGGTAGAGCATAGAAGCTTGGAAAACCGGAAGTGAGCTATAAAATACCAGAAGCATAGTAGTGTTTTAGGAATAACATGAAAGATGGATGGCATACATATCGATATCCAATCAGTATCGACTGGCTAACTGTTCAGAATGGATATAATGTTGGAAGTTCCGAAACCTCTTAATGACACATGGTAAAAAGCATGACTAATGATGTGTGTCAAAGCATCAAATAGCTGTATTGCACGAAGAGAGATTATACATATATAATCTTCAATTAGAAAACACCTATTAGATAACGAGTCATGCTCGTCTCGTGTTTCGACTGACTCATTTTCCATTTTGCATACAGGCAGATCAAAACACCATTTATAAATTTCATAAGCTTTATGCTTAAAATTATTTCAGCGTGTACTGTGCAAGTAGAGGGAGGATTTCATAAGATCCTTACATTTATTCGGAGATATATAAGCTTTATTTTTTCCTTTTTATGCACCATTTGATCACGTTTCTCAATTTAAGTATTTACAATATTCGTAATTTCAAGCGTATTCCAGTACTGCCTCCATATTTCTTTTTCTCCTAATCAATCTGTTATAATCAAAGTTGTCAACGACTGATCCCTGACGTAGCGTTGGCCGAAAGGCAGCATAGGCCTCGATAGTTAAACAAAAATGAACATGAAATTATGTTTGTTTAAATCAATATATATATATATATATATATATATATATATATATATAATGTAAAAACTGGTCGATACAGAGTAGAGCTTAATATTGTAAATTTGTTATTACAATAGTTTATAAGAGCATTATATCATTACACAAAAATATTAATGTTTTAGAACAATATTGTTCTTTTTCAGGTAGCATATTAAAATACATAGTGAAAATGATTTATTTTGAAAATATAAGATGAATTCAAGTTTGTTCAGAAAATTAGGGAGTGATAGTTGGAGAATATGCTTTTTAGCTGTTTCAATATTGTTCATATAAAATGAGAATAACGTAACTATGGAGTTGAAGATCTGGATCGCGAGAAGAAGGAAAATAGCCTTTTGTCACGACATGTCACTTTTTTATTTTGTCTGGATAAGATACATGGTGGGACCATAGATTATTTAAACGGGTAGACAATATTTTTGATTGCACGTTGGATTTTAGGTGTTTTTCAAAAATTTGATTTTGTACTACCTCATGAGTCAAAGGGCTGGAACGTAGGTTAAAATTAGGATGAAATAATTATGGTATACTTAGGCATATTGTAGTTAGGAAAAACAATTAAGTATTATGTGGGTGATTTATTTTAATAAAATAATTTTTGATTTTAAAATTATACTGGAGTATATGTTATAAATGAAACATTGCAATTAATTAAATTTTAAAGAGTTTTTAAAAATTACATTTTGTTTCTACTTTATGAGAAAAGGGGCTGAAATGTTTAGGTCAGAATTAGAATGAATAATTAGAGTTTACTAAGGTATATTGTAGTTAAGAAAAAGAAATACGTATTGTGCGGGTCATTTGTTTTAGTAAAATAAATTTTAAGTTTTAAGTTATATTAAAGCATAAGTTATAAATGAAACATTGTAATTAATCAAATTTTAGAGGAAAATATTTTTGATGTTTATATAAAATGGTCAATTCATCTCTATAGTTCAATAGTTCTTTATTTTTAGGGAAACTTAATATCTGCAGCTTTTCCCTCAGGCGCAGAGGGCAGATATCGTAGAACGACTTGCAGATTCTGGTTTTTCCTGAATATTCCATTTTACTTTTGAGGTTTTGTTTGTAAGCTTTAACTTCCAAAAATATGCAGAAAAGGATGTTTGGTTTCGAACTGTATTGTTTTTAAGAAAGTTAAGTGCATATACCAACTTTGTTTAAATGTGTTCTTAGTAGATCCAATGTAAACTTTTTTTTACTGCTTTGGGTTTTCATTTGATGTTATATTACATTGGTACACAAAAGAACTTTTAGACACCTATTTTCTAGTAGACACTTTTTGGTATGTTGACAATTACATAAGTTTGTATTTTTGTTATCTTTATTATGTGGATAGTTATTGTTACGTGCTGATTTCAGATTTTTATCATGATTTGTATTGATTTTTCCTAGATTATTTGTACGACCATAACTTAATTTAAGAGTATTTTTATTATACAATTTACTTAAAGGGTTATTAAGGGAAATATTTCTTAATTATACTGAGAAATTTTAGCCCTAACTTGCTGCTATTCATTTGGTTAAAAGTGAGTTTATACAAAATGATTTTTCTGTTTCTATTTTTTTCTGTCATATTTATATTCTATGTATTTTTAATTACTGGTTTTTATAGCTACTATTCTTTAGGGCATTATTACAAAAGTATTTATGTTTATAAAATAATTATTCACTAGATTGGTTTTTACTAGTTCTATATTCTATGGAGGGGGGCATATGATTGATTATACTTGGGGGTGATTAGACTTTGGCGGGTGTATAACGAATATTTGTTAGATCTTATGTTTGGTTGATAAGTATTATTTGTTAACTTTAGTGTCACATTTAGAAAGTTTACTACTTCTAGAATTATTGTTGATTATTACTTTAAGGTATAAACTTTTGAATTATCTCTGGATTAGTTTTCTTATTTTATCGGTTTTGAAATGTGTGGAATTTTGTATTATCATAAGTCCATCATCTCTGTATAACCCTATGTCATGTGTGTTAATGTCATAGTATGCGGTGAGGTTGCATAAAGCAAATAAAACAATGAGATCGGAAGACTCCGCAGTGTCTAACGCTCCCGTTGTGCTGTCAAATTGGTTGTTAGAATTTTTCTTGATTGTGGATAAGAACGGATGTCTTAGCGGCCATTATAATATTTTATTCATCCTTAGTTAAGTCCGAAAAATATGTGGCGAATTCCAGTGCCAAAATGCAAAGGTCTTTAGAAATTGACGGCTAATAGTCAACTGTGTCAAATTGGATGAAAGAACAGTTGAGTTTATTCTTTATACTGCTAAACCAATTTATGACATCAGTTGTATTAGTCCACTCTAGTAATCCAAGGCTCTGTTTGATTTAATCACTGATCCGTTCTGAAATAAGTTTACTAACTTAACTACTTTCTGGCCTAGTTGGTTCTCAAAATGGAGTCTATGATCTTTTAATGTTATGTCGGCTTTTTTAGTACAAAGTTTACTAACTTTGCCTCTAATTTTGAGATTTTCAGTAATAGTTTTGCTTGTAGTATTTTTTCAACTAAATAAAGTGATTTATTATTTGTCTTTTTATAATATTTTGTTAATTTTTTTATTAAAGTGATATTATACTTAGTGGTGATTTTATAGAAGTTAGAACTTAACAAACATTTTGTCTGATGTTTTTATGTTTGAAATAACAAGGTCAAAGAGTTTTTGGAAATTATTCTTTCTTTCGTTAAAAGTGAAGTTGTTAATTATTTCCAATAAATCATTTTCAAACCGAGATAATCTTTCAATTACTGGTGCAATTTTTATGCTATTGAACCCATAAGGTCCAGGTTTTTTAGGAATCTTATAATTATGAGAAAAAATTAATCTTTCAATCTCATCCTTATAATTAAATTCTGATTTTAATGGATAGGTTTCACGAAAAATTCCCGTTTGTATGGGTTGGAAATATTTTTAAGAGAGATTCCGATTTTTTTTTTTCCTTTCTTGGTTTAAGAAATCAACAAATTTGCAGAGATTTTGCTTTACTAAGGTGGGGAGTTAAAAATTATAAGAAAGGGAAAGGACAAGTCGATTAAAAGCCACTGTTCAAGCATTTCTTTTTATAAAGAGTGCTCAATATTGTTCAATCTTAAATAAGAATTAGGTTACTATGGATTTGAAAATCTGGATCGCAAAAGGGAGCAGGATGGCCTGATATCTAGACATGCTACTTTCTAATTTTGTCTGAATAAGATACATAGTGGGATTATAGATTATTTAACTGGATAGACAATCATTTTTAACAGTAGGTTGGATTACATTAACAGTGTTCTCGCAAAATTTAGAAGTCAGCATGAACCTGATCAGTTAACATGATAAATTCTTTGTACTATATATATATATATATATATATATATATATATATATATAGTACATAGTGTATAGTATATATATATATATATATATATATATATATATATATATATACTATAGTGTATAGTATATATATATATATATATATATATATGCTTCCCCTCCTTTTTCTTTTTCTTTTGGCTGGTTCCCCCGTTCCCGTTCTATGTTTCAACTTTCTCTCTTCCTTGCACTTATCAATCGTCAACCCTCCCATATCCTGACCTTCCCCTTTCTTTGGGGCCCTTTTTCGAGTGAACGAGAACCTTTCCTATATAAACGTCACAAATGTCCGTCCTAATATGGACATGTGGGCGTCTACGGAGAATCAAATAAAAGTGAAGATATATTTTTTGGTGCGGGTGGGAGATATTTCGATTGCCTACGGTTGTACCATTTGGATCTGACGAGCCGCGTTAAGAACATCAAAGCGGTGAAATATGTATCATCCAAGGTAATAATTAAAAATCCTTTATAAAATATTACTCTGTTAAATCAAATAAATGAATTTAACATTGAGTTCTCTCGAGTTCGTCTCTTTTGGAATTTACCCGGATTACATACCAAGTGTACCATGTTATATATATATATATATATATATATATATATATATATATATATATTCATCATCCATATACAAGCCTGTTTCGCTGTATCACAGCTGATCAGCGTTGACAAATATCCACTTGCCTCCGGCGGGGTTCGAAACGCTTATCGTACAACTGTGTAAATTTTCAAGAAAATCGGTTCAGCCATTTCGGAGTCTATAGGTAATGGATACACACACACACACACACAGACACACACACAGACAAAGTTCCATTTATAAATAAGTTTAGATTATTTAAATGTTTAATTTTTGGTCATAATCAAATTAGACCAGTACACAGTAGCATTAAAGAGTGTTCTATACAATTATATTATAGAACTTATTTCAAATTCCAGTTGAATTCGTTACCTTCATTTACACGCAGAAAAAAGGAAAGGTATTAATACGTCTCCTCCCTCCAGGTGTGGGTTCAGAAACAGGAAAGCTTAGATTCTATAGCCTTGTTTGGCAACCAGTCTAAGGCAGAAAGTAATGACAGCCTACTGCGGGAAAATCTTCTGCCGAGTCAGTCATGTCTCTTTCGAAATATGATCGCCCAAGCATGTATCATATATGCCACTTAACTGATACATATCTAAACTTATTTATAAATGGAACTTTGTGTGTGTGTGTGTGTGTGTGTGTGTGTGTGTGTGTGTGTACGTTACCTATAGACTCCGAAACGGCTGAACCGATTTTCTGGAAAATTTACACAGTTGTACGATAACCGTCTGAGAGTGTTCTTAGCTAGGTTTTGTGTCAAAGTACCCCCGATAAATGTTGGAAATCGATAATCGAAAAAATCAGGTTATAGAAGGAGTGGTCCGATTTTAATCAAATTTGATATACTCATACACAAAGACATAAGAACCAATATTCAGAAGTTTCAAGGTTGCAGTTCTTACAATAGTGCAGAAAATCGATAATATATATATATATAAAAGGCAAGATGTGTGTGTGTGTGTGTGTGTGTGTGTGTGTGTGTGTGTGTGTGTTTATCTGCCTGCATGTCTGTATTTTTTTCATCCTTTTTATTTTAGTTTTTGCTTCGGGTTTGGCTCTCTAAGTAAATATAATTGTAGTTCTTAGTCTCAGCCATGATACCATTTACTCAGAGGGCTTATTTAGCCTTCAAAATTCAGTTTACGACGAAATAAACTTATTTGATATCGATACCAGGAAATCAAAATTTGACTTACATTCATTCATTTTTCTTTCAGTGTACGGTTTGGCTTTAACTGGAAACAACTATTGTGCCAACGTTCAAAGTGTCTGAGCTCCAGGACCATGCATTAGTTTTAAAGCTTTCATTACACTCGAGCAACGCCGGGTAATACTGCTTATATATATATATGTATATATATATATATAAATTAAGTTTTATAACATGTACATAAGTTTTCTCTATATATGTCCTCTTCTCTACAATCATATGTTTGGTTCAATGTTGGGACTCCGACATATCATCGGGAGAAAGAAAGAGTGAGAATTTGGAATCATCCTCTGTTTATATTTGGTTCGTTGTTGTTGTGAGGTTGGTTGGGGTTATTGATAATTAAGGGAATGTGTCTTTCGTTTTGACCATTAAACTTTTGAAGAACCTGGTGTGTAAGTGTGAAATTGTTGATTAATGGTATTATCTGTTGGAATGTACGTTTTATCGGTCGGGTATATCTTTTGGTTAGAATTTCTAAGAGAGCGGCGTGTGGAGTGGTTTGAATACTTGGTCAGTTTTCTGTGTTTGTGTGGGGGTTCTTTTTGTATGTGCTGACCTTAGGAATTTTGAGGACGGCTTTATGGTTGGCTATCGTTTAATTGATTGATGATTGTTTTTAGCAGAGCTATTTCATGTCTTTACTTTGATCCTGTGGCTAGGTTTTCACTTTGGGGTTCCTTAGATAGACGTGATAGGGGTGGGGTGTTTTTTCTTTTCAATTTTGATTTTTCCGGGATGGAATATTTTTTATTTTATTTTTGTTTTTTCTTATTTTTATTTTAGCGGTTAAGTTTATATTCAAGTTTGATTATTATTGTATTTAGGCGAAGTTATTTCCAGAAATCTAAACTTGTATTTTTTAGGAAGTAAATGCAAATTAGCATTTTATCAGTTTTTTATATAAAGTTGTATGGTTAATCTTAATTTTAAGTTTAGCGGATCGTTTTTTTCTTTTAGTTTTTTTTTATTTATTATTTTTCTATAAATTATCGTTTGGAATCCTATTTATTTCTTTTAATTTTTTATATATTTTATTTATTTAGATATTTCTGCGGGTATTAGATCTTACTTTAAGGATTTATTAGATCGATTTTTTCTATAGCATTTTTTATCTTTTATAATAAAAATATCTAATCAAATTTCCAGTATTTTTTAGCATGATTGTATGGTTGGATCTTACGTGTGCTTACAGTTTATTTTTGTGTATGATATAATTATTCTGAAGTAGTATATTTAATCTTAATTTTGAATATATGCATTTTGATTCTTTTTCGAGTTTGGGAGCCATTTTTTTTGTTTAATTTTGATTGTTCCAGTACGGAATATCTTTGTATTTAAGTAAGGTTATTGCGTTAAGTAAGGTTATTGGTGTCGGCTTTAGTAATAGTTTGGGAGCCTGTTTATTTCTTTAATTTTACATTTTATTTATTTAGATGTTTTTGTGGATATTAGACCTTCCTTTAAGGATTTATTGGATCGATTTTTTAATCTTTTATAATAAGAATATCTAATCAAACTCTTAGTATTTCTTAGCATGATTGTAGGGTTAGGTCCCTAATGTGTTTGCAGTTTACTGTAGTTTCGTGACACTGTTTTAAAAGCTTGTTACTATTTATATATTTAAGGATCTCTATTTTTTCTTGAAGGCAAAGAAAACATGGTTCTTTTATAGATTTTGCTGTTCTTGCTTTTTTGAGGATTTTCAATTTGACCTTAGGTGTTTTATTTTCGTCTTTTAATTTCCAAAAGTATTTGGAGAGAGATGTCAGTTTTTTGTTTTTCTTTATTATTGAACGGAGGTGATTGTAAAAGCGCCTTTTAAATGCGTTCATTGTATTCCCAATATATATTTTTTCATCTTTAGGATTTTCTATGGATGAACACATATATATCAGATATTTCGTCAGACATTTATTGGACATGGGCATTGGTTGGGGTTTCTACAGTTACAGAGGTTGCTGTCATGGGACGGATTTGTATTAGTGTTGGATTTATTTTTGCTGTGTATCTTTAATATTTTGGTGTTATGGATTTTAATTATTTTTTCTAGATTATTGGAACAGCTATAGCTTAATTTTATGGTATTTTTATTGAAGATTTTGCTCAGAGGGTTATTTTTGGGAAAGTGCTTCTCTACTAATTTAAGAAATTTATGTCCCAGCTTGAAATTAACTACTGATTGGTTGAATGGAGGATTATACCATATTATTTTCCTGCTTCTATTTTTGCTTTTTGGACTTTTGAATTTTTCAACGAAACTGATTTTTGATGATTTATACCCGCTTTCATTAAGGATTCTATTATAAATTACCTTGTGCTTATCAAATATCTCTTTGTTGGATGAGTGTGTGTTAATGCGACGTTCAACCGATGATGGGATGTGCTTAATAATGGATAGTGGTTGATTAGAGTTGGGGTTTATATTTATATATTGGGTTAGCGTTGTTTTTCATGTAAGGTTGGAAAGTGTTCGATACTAGGTCTAATGTTATGTCTAGGAAGTCTACTTGCTTGATATTGTGGTTAATCACTACGTTAAGGCCAAAGGATTTAAAGACTCTATGAATTAATATTCTGGTTTTATCAACCTTACCTCCAGTAGATTTATCAATTATCATCAGTCCGTCGTCCCTATATAGTCCTATATTGTTCGTTTCGATTTCCTTATGTGCAGTTAAGTTGTACAGTAAGAATAATCCGATTAGATCCGAAGCTTCTGCAGAATCTAGGGCACCCATGGATAAATCAAAGTGTTTAAATTAATGTTTTGGACGGGAGAAAATGTTTTCTTTTTTCTCCTCGTTCTGTACTCACTAGTATATATATATATATATATATATATATATATATATATATATATATCCGAGTGAATACAGAACGAAGAAAGAATTATTACAACGTCCAAAACATTAATTTAAAACAGTGCTCGATATATAATATATAGAGCTGTGATTATTTATTATAAATTATATTTCAGAACATGTGCATAATTATTCTATATATATTTGCTACAAAGGTACGTTCGTTTCGACATTGAGACTTCAATGTCTCATCATGCGGTGTGTAAAGTAATGCAAATCCTCTTTCCTTGTATTTATTTAGTTTAGATTGAGGTGTTGGTGGGGGTTAGTGATAGTGATATATATATACGTTTCTTACCCTGTGAAAAAATAGCTTATATATTTGCTGTTATTTTTGACGACAGAAATACACAGGTATTAATATATATGTCCACACAAATACGTTTATTCACAAGAAGTAACGTTTATTGTAAAACGAAATAATATCATACAAAAAATAAGCTTTCATGTAAAAACATGGCTATGTCTACATATGTATTGGTGTGTGTGTGTGTGTGTGTGTGTGTGTGTGTGTGTGTGTGTGTTTGTGTTTTAATAATGTAGTTAAAAGTTCGCTTATAACATTAAAAATTCATCTCTTCTGAATTGAGGCCAAACAAAATCGAGAAATGGAACTTTTCTTTAAAATTTCAGACCGTATCTATTGATTGCTATCGATTTATCACAACAGGAGACAGAGGTCAACACGCACAGTGTAATCAATTCAAATTGAGATTCTATTTTCTGACGAAAGCATTTTCAAAGAATCAAAATATAATATATAATCTTTGCGAAAAAAAAAGTTTAAAATCTTTCGACTACGTAACAGTATAATTTTCATTTATACACATTTATGAATAAATTACGTCTTACGCCACTTTGCTTCTAGGAAATATTTCAATTAGTCCAGGCTTTCAGGCGTTATTCAAAATTGGACGCCATAATGAAAAAATAGATCTTTTCCCGAGAAAATTCAAGAAGATAATATTATCACTATTCTGTTACAACAGCACAGAGACTACATTTCTTTATTTTGCTTTTCTGTTTTCCTTTATTGGTTTAAATAATTTTTAGATTGGTCACTATCTTGACCACTTTCAGTTAACCTTTAAGGTAACAGAAGCAACCCCAGACTTTAAAAGTATTTAATTACTTAAAAGTACTTCCTAGTTTTCTTTTACCTATTTATTAGACAAACGGTCTTAGCTTTATGTTCAAGCGTCTGGCTACTTTTGTTTTTTCATGTTACGCTCGTCAGTTTGTATTTTCAAAGGAAACTAGTCTTATCTATACGGATTTATTCTAGGTTTAACATTTTGGTTCTTAATAAACCTGCCGATATACAGGACTTTGTCTTCTTCAGAGTTTTATTTGCATTTATACATAGTCATCTCTACGAACTACTTGCTAATTTCCTTTTACCTGTTTATTAGACAAACGGTCTTAGTTTTACGTTCAAGCGTCTGGCTGCTTCTGTTTTTTCATGTTACGCTTGTCAGTTTGTATTTTCAAAGGAACTAGTTTAATCTATATGTATTTATTTAGCTTCTAGGCTTACCCTTTTGGTTCTTAATAAACCTGCCGATATACAGGACTTTGTCGTATCAAAGTTTTAATTGCCTCAAAACGTTTACCTGACTGACTAAGAGAATGCGCACACGGACGCGTAAGGCCGGAGACAGAATAGTACTCTCGGGGACAGAAAAGTACTCTCGAACGCAGAACATACACTCGTATTAGAAAACTATTCTCGGACCAAAACAGTTCTCTCTTAATTGCCTTAAGGCGTTTATCTGGCTGTCTTCGAGACTGTGCACACGGACACTTAATCTTGGGGCGCAACTTCTACTCCAACAGTTTCTTTTCTCGCACTTCCCGACTGTGGAATTCTCTTCCACATGACTGCTTCCCCGACGGCTACAATCTCCAGGAGTTTAAATGTAAGGTCATTAGACACCTCCTAACACACTAACTTCCATTCTTTCAAACACTCTTCCCACCCACCCAACTATCTATCACCTCCCTTTTGACATTTCCTATATCTAACCACTCTTCCTATTTACCTCCCCATATGTAGCCCCAAGCGCAATAGTGGCAGTGGAATGTCTTGCTTGGGGTGAAATGATTAAAAAAAAAGAACTGTACTCTCGAGCACAGAACTGTACTCTCTGGGCAGAACAGTACACTCTGGGCAGAACAGTACTCTCTGGGCAGAACAGTACTCTTGGACACAGAACTGTACTCTCGAGCACAGAACAGTACTCTCTGGGTAGAACAGTACTCTCGGATACAGAACTGTACTCTCGAGCACAGAACTATACTCTCGGGTACAGAACAGTATTCTCTAGGCAGAACAGTACTCTCGGGCACAGAACCTTACTATCGGGTTCAGAACTGTACTATCGGGCACAATTCAGTACTCTCTGGGCAGAACAGTACTCTCGGGCACAGAACTGTACTCTCGGGTACAGAACAGTACTCTCTGGGCAGAACAGTACTCTCGGGTACAGAACTGTACTCTAGAGTACAGAACACTACTCTCTGGGCAGAACAGTACTCTCTGGTACAGAACTGTACTCTCTGGGCAGAACAGTACTCTCGGGTACAGAACTGTACTCTCTGGGCAGAACAGTACTCTCGGGTACAGAACAGTACTCTCTGGGCAGAACAGTACTCTCGGGTACAGACTAGTACTCATCGTCGGTTTGTAGATTTTATTAACTTTCTCTTCACAGTCTCTTTTTTCATGTGTTATTATTTGAACATTTGTTAAATGTGGCCTTATTTCACACATTTATTTTTTATGAATGTATCTCTCCGTTTAGAACTCTTTCAACACGTGTCTATTGTCCACGTTCACTGTTGCAAAATGTAACATTCTTGTAACTTTTTTCCGCGAACTCACTGCAACATTAGAATGTATGCACCAAGCAAACTTTATACATGCTCATCTATACAAAGTACTCGCGACCTGCTTTTACCAATTTATTAGAAAAACGGTCTTAGCTTTATGTTCAAGCCTCCGGCTGCCTTTGTTGTTTCTTGTTACACTTTTTGTTTGTATTTTCAAAGGAACTATTTTTTATCTGTATGTTTTTATTTAACTTCTAGTTTTACGATTTTGGTTAATAATAAACCTGCCGATATACGAGAAAAATTTTTCTTTAGAGTTGTAACTGCCTTGGGGTGTTTATCTGTCTGTCTTCAAGACTACAAGCATGTATGCCACGGACGCGTACTCTCGGCTCAGAACAATCACTGACAGACAAAGCCTAACTAAATCTAGGTACCACCACTTATTTTTGATACCTCACTTTTAAACTGATTTTTTTTAATAAAAACATTTTCTTGAACCTTTTATTTTAGCTAAAAATGAAAGCTAAATGATTAAAGTTATTATTTCTAGTAAGCAAAATACTCTGAATCTAAGAGGCTACAAATTAGGGGATGATGAAAGTATTCTTCAATTTGTAGTCCACTAGTTCCAGTCTCAGGAACCAAAATAAATTAAAAATTCTTTCAAAATCGCTCAATTCGTATCCCCGCAAATCCAGCCTACAGAAGCAAAATATATTGAAAATACTTTCAACATCCATTAATTCCTCGACCCCCAATCCCACCGTGATGTAGCAAGTACATTGAAAATATGTACAAAACCCTTAAATTCCGATCCCACAATTCCAGCCTGAGGAAGAAAAAAACATTTAAAATACTTTCTAAATCTTACAAATCGCCAATTTTTTTAATAATCGTGTCTCCTCAAGCAAGGCATTTTAATGCCACTGTTAAGCAGGGGGTTACATGAAGGTAAGAGATGAGAAAGAGTGACAGGTTACAGAGGGGTGTCAGGAAGAGGATAGCAGAAGGATAAGAATACTGATGAGAGAAAGAGACAGGATGCAAGTTAGTGATATAGGAGATGACTATTGACTTTACATTTGAATTGTAGCCGTCGGGAAAGCAAGTAAACGGAACTGATTTCCACAGGTGGGAAGTGCAAAAGAAGAAACTCCTGGAGTAGAATTTGCGTTTACAATTTATTGGTTTCACAGTAAAAGGGTGGGACCTAATTGCTAATCTTGTGGCTCGTGCATTCATGTATGGGGGCATAATTATAAAGTTAGATTTAAAAAAAAAATGAACAGAAGAAAAATAGAAAAATCCACAGAAACAATTAGTCCCAACGAGCCTGACAAAATTAGGCACATAATTCTACCTACCATCAAAGATAACATACCCAACCTTGTTCTAAAATTGATCAACATTGCCTCTAAACTAATAAAAGATATAGTTAGCAAAAGTAAATTAAAATAAAACTGAAGCAGAAATATAAGAAAATATATATTGCGCCAAAATGGCAAATAATGTGAAACCGGCAAAATCTAAAGACGTCTGTCTCAATCTGTTCAAGTTTATCAGTCTATATATGCCATTTTCTTTACACTATTTATATTGCTACTCTCATATACATTGCAATATTCACGGTGTTTCGGTCATTGTAGGCTCTGGCCTTCGTCATTTTATAGCGTTTTCGAACTGAACCATTTATATCGTCCACCGGGAAAGATTGTTCTAGATCCATGTTTTCTGCCTCTTCTGAATGTCTATGTATCAGTTGTCATCTTTTACTCAACTTTTACCGACCCCTGTGGGATGAAGTTGAAATAGTAGATAGAGAACGTCACAGGAAACTACGTAAACCAAAGGGATCAGCACATGCTAGGTTTCTCCTAAGCCAACTAATCATAGAGATGAACACAATATGAGAACCACTAATACGGAGTACAAGAGAAAATCATTAGAGTTAAAAAATTGCAATATGAGCTTTGGTAAAAATACTAAAGAAAACCATTAACATCAAAAAATACTCGAGAAAACCATTAACATCAAAAATAGTAGAAAAAACCATTAACATAAAAAAAATACGAGAGAAAACCATGAACATCAAGAATAGTAAAAAATCCATTAACATCAAAAATAGTAGAAAAAAATCATGAACATCAAAAATAGTAGAGAAAACCACTAACATCAAAAATAGTAGAGAAAACCATTAACATCAAAAATAGTAGAAAAAACCATGAACATCAAAAATACTATAGAAAAATCATTAACATCAAAAAATACTACAGACAACCATTAACATTAAAAATACTAAAGAAAATTATTAGCATAAAATACTAGAGAAACTTATTAATATTAAACATACTAGAAAAACCATTAATATTAAAAATACTAGAAAAAACTTTTAACATTAAAAATACTAGAGAAAGTCATTACCATTAAAAAAACTAGAAAAAAAACTTTACTAGAAAAAATACTAGAGAAAACCAATTACATCAAAAAATATTAGAAAAAACCATTAACATCAAAAATACTAGAGAAAACCATTAACATCAAAAAATACTAAAGAAAACCATTAACATCAAAAAATACTACAGAAAGCCATTAACATCAAAAAATACTAGAGAAAACCATTAACATCAAAAAATTACTAGAGAAAACCGTTAACATCAAAAATACTAGAGGAAATCATTAACATAAAAAATACGAGAAAAAATCATAAACCTCAAAAAATTGCAATATGAAATCTGGTAAAAAACGGTTACTGGACATTAAATTTTTTAATACCTAAAACTTCAGTTGTTCTTGTCACAGAGTTCATATTGCAATTTTTGATGTTAATGGTTTTCTCTAGTATTTTTATCAGAGCTCATATTGCAATTTTTCTTACTCTAATGAGTTGTGAGTTTAATACCAAGCTACAGCAGTAGTGAACTAGTAACTCACAGGATTAGAGAGAGATAACTTATGACTTACAATCCAGGCCTCCCGCAAGGAATGGAGTTCATATATCCCAGTGAGCGTAATAAAGGGTTCAGTTCGAAATTGCTAGCACCTGAAGAAGGACAGAGCCTACAACGGCAAAAACGTCGTATAAATGACAACAAAGATGACAACAACAGTCCGAATATATATATATATATATATATATATATATATATATATATATATCAAAGTGAATAAAGAACGAATAAAGGATAAACAACGTTCAAAACATTAATTTAAAACAGAATTCAATGTAGAAAATGAGTTATGAATATTTATTATCTAAACTTATTTATAAATGAAACTTTGTCTTTGTGTGTGCGTGTGTCTGTGTGTGTGTGTCCGTTACCTATAGACTCCGAAACGGCTGAACCGATTTTCTTGAAAATTTACACAGTTGTACTATAAGCGTCTGCGAGTGTTCTTAGCTTGGTTTTGTGTCGAGGTACCCCCGATAAATATCGAAAATCGATAATCGAAAAATTCAGGTTATAGAAGGAGTGGTCCGATTTTAATCAAATTTGATACACTCACAGACAAATATATAAGAAACGATATTCAGAAGTTTCAAGATTGCAGTTCTTACAATAGTGCAGAAAATCGATAATATGTATATATATAAAAAGCAAGGTATTTGTGTGTGTGTCTGTTTATCTGCCTGTATGTTTGTATTTTTTTATCCTTTTTATTTTAGTTTTTGCTTCGGGTTTGGCTTTAAGTAGGTATAATTGTAGTTCTTAGTCTCAGCCATGATACCATTTACTCAGAGGGCTTATTTAGCCTTCAAAATTCAGTTTACAATGAAAGAACTTATTTGATATTGATACCAGGAAATCAAAATTTGACTTACATCCATTCATTTTTCTTTCAGTCTACGGTTTCGCTTTAACTGGAAACAACTATTGCTTTTTAGTCTTTCGTGCCAACGTCCAAAGAGTCTGAACTCCATGTCCATGGATTAGTTTTAAAGCTTTCATTACACCCGAGCAGCGCCGGGCTATACTGCTAGTCAGTTATAGTTTAGAACATGTATGTAAATTTTGTTTCGACTTCGAAAGAACAATGTCTCATCAGGTAGTTAATAATGATGGTACTAAACCTTATTTTTGAAAAGGAAAATTAAAGAACTTCACTTTCCTTTTATTTTTGTAAATTTTCTTTTTTTTTTTCGAGGTAAAGAGGATAGCAAAATAGGAAAAAAAAGGAAGGAAAAATACATTGGAAATAAAGAGCGTGATACAGAAAGTAAAAAGAACAAAGGGAAAATATAGAGAAAATTCTCTTTCACATACTTGCTTTCCTGATAGTTACAATCTCCAAGAATTTAAATGTAAAGTCAATAGTCATCTCCTGGTTCACCAACTAACATTCTCTCTCTCATGCATTTCTACATCCACTCCACTCTCATCAGTACTCTCTTCCCTCTCCTACTCTCTTCCTGACACTTCCTGCAACCTCTCACTCCTCATAGCATTCCTCCTCGTCCACTCCACTCTCATCAGTACTCTTTTCCCTTTCCTACTCTCTTCCTGACACCCCTTGCAACCTCTCACTTCTCATAACATTCCTCCTATGTAACCCCCTGCACAACAGTGGCATCAAATGCCTTGCTTGGGGCGACACGATTATAAAAAAAAAAATAAAGAAAAAGAGAAAGAAAAAAGAAATAAAAATAATAAATAATAAATAATAAAAAAATGAAAAAAATAAAAAAGTGAAAGTAAAAAGCAAAGAAGATGACAGGAGAGAAAGAAACAGCTTGGAGGAGAATGCCGATGATAACGGATTTTCTCTTTACTTACTGTTCTTTTTATTCTCTCTATCCCGCTCTTTATTTCCTATGTACCTCTCTTTCCTTTTTCGTTTTGCACAGCTGCTTTTTATTTTGTTTTCCCGTCTTTTCTAGCCTCTTACCTAGAAAAAAAGTTTCAAAAATAAAGTGGGTGAGATTTTTTTAATTTTCTTCTTCAAAAATAACGTTTAGTACCATCATTATTCACTAATTGATTAAACATTGTATTTCAATGTCAAAACAAAATGTATACTTTTGTAGTAAATTATAATTTGTACGTATTCTATACTATAACTTGTAATATATATATATATATATATATATATATATATATATATATATATAGAATAAAAAAGTGTGAGAGGCCGTGAATGTTTTGTTTAAAGTCTATATTTATTGTTGTTATTATGATATATTAAATGTCCATAATATTTCATAATGCGTCAAAAATACCATTACGGACACTTAAAGTATCATAACATGTATAATAACAACAACAATGAATATACACTTTAAACAAACCGTTCAAAGCCTCTTACACTTTTTATTTCTCTGGTTGAACAACCCTATTTCTTTATATATGTATATATATACAGAGAGAGAGAGAGAGAGAGAGAGAGAGAGAGAGAGAGAGAGAGAGAGTGGCGAGGATGACATTGGTTTATCAAAGTTTTTAAGTTTGTGAATATTCGTTAATGTTCATCAGGTGATTGAAAGGTCAAAGGTCAAAGCAGAGGGAGGATACAATGTGCCTTAATTGAAAGTCCTGTGAAAAGTCAAATAATGTTTAACTATATTTTATGAATAATGTTTGGATTGTGATTAGATTGTTAGGGTAGGAGATGGGTGTTCGTGATGTATATCTTCGAAGGTTAAAGTGATGGATTTAATTGTTTTCTTTTAATTTTTCAGCGTGTTTTGTTGTTTTGTTTGTTAGTTTGGGAAAGTCGTAATTATTTCCTGGAAAGCGAGATTGCAGAAAAGACCTAGGCGTAGATTAATATTTTGATAATATTCGATGTATCTATCACAGTCGTTTCCTACCTGTCTCTGTCTCTTTCTCTCTCTCTCTCTCTCTCTCTATATATATATATATATAGTCATCCGCAGACAGATCTGTTTCGCTGTATCCCAGCTCATCAGTACGGTTAGACATCCGATTGCTTTTTAACCCAGGATTGAAACCCGACCGAATTGGCGTCAGTCGGCGATTCTAACTCTGAGCTATGAGCATTCGGTAGAAGAAGGCAGACTTTTGAGCGTGTATATTGTCATTATACCCGCCCAATAGCCAGAGTGTTCTAATCCATTACTGAATGCGCGATGCGTACATGCCAGAGTAGCTACTGTTTTTCAAAGTCTACCATTCTTGCAGAGTGCTCAATCAGGGTGTGAGAGCGTAAATAGTCATCCGCAGACATATCTGTTTCGCTGTATCACAGGTCATCAGTACAGAAAACCGGAAACCACGTCCTAAACAGGGAACAAGGGATGAGCCTCTACACCTGTTCAATAGACGTGGGTGGAGTGTGAACCGGGCGATAATTTAGTCTATCTACTCCAACTGAAAAAAAAAGTGAGAAGTTTGGAAAAGAGAAAACCGGAAACCACATCCTAAACAGGGAACAAGGGATGAGCCTCTTAACCTGTTCAATAGACGTGGGTGGAGTATGAACCGGGCGATAGTTTTAGACTACTCCAGTTGCAGAAGAAGAAAGAGAGAGAGAGAAAAAAAAAGATAGCGGTGGTGGGTTAACTAAGTTTTAACTTAGTTAAAATCCGGTCAAGGAAAATTCTTTGAAAAATGTAAAGAACACCCGTTCAAACAACCATGAAACTATTTTAAAATTAGCCACAAATAATAAAACAAAATATAATCAAAGCAAAAGTATTACTTACTTTTAAGAATATTTCAAAACTAATCCTAAACCCAAACGCACGTGTACAACGCCAGTAGAGAAAAAGAATTATTTTATCTTTTGGCTGAGGGGTCGTGGGGGTCAACTATACGTTAGAACATGTGCAAACTACTACAAAATTTTACATTTTGTTTCGACATTGAAAGAAGAATGTTTCATCAGGTAGTTAACAATGATGGTAATAAACGTTTTATCTTTTAAAAATTCTTTTAAGAACAACGTTGCCCATTATTATTAATGCCAAACGATTTAACTTGAAACAACGTAACCAATGTGTATATCTGTCTGCAATTCACTTTTTTTTTAATCATTTCACCCCAAGCAAGGCATTCCACTGCCACTATTGCGCTTGGGGATACATGGGGGAAGGTAAATAGAAAGAGTGGTTAGATATAGGAAATGTCAGAAGTGGGGTGATAGATAGTTGGATGGGTGGGAAGAGTGTTTGAAAGAATGGAAGCGGGTTAGTTTGTTAGGAGGTGTCTATTGATCTTACATTTAAACCCCTGGAGATTATAGCCGTCGGGGAAGCAGTCTTGTGGAAGGGAATTCCACAGTCGGGAAGTGCGAGAAAAGAAACTGTTGGAGTAGAAGTTGCTGGTTGCTAATCTAGTATCTCGTGCAAATTCGAGCCTAGGGTGCACAAGTGATCTAAGTTCATCGGAGCAGAAGCCGTGAAAGTATTTATAGAAGAGACACAGGGAAGCTACGTCGCGCCGGTGAGAGAGAGACTGCGGGCGGTCTGCTAAGTCGGTATCGATCACATTACAGACCCTCCGCTGTACCTTGTCGAGAAGCCCGAGGAGAATAGCAGGGGCACCCGACCAGATATGGCAGCAGTATTCAATGCACGGGCGGATGGTAGATTTATAAATGTGCAGGATAGATTCAGACGGAAAAAACCTCCGGGCCCTACACAGAGAACCGACTTTCATAGAAGCGGATTTAGCAATGGATTCGATATAGTCATTCCACTTGAGGTCCGCTGAAAGTGTGAGACCAAGGTGGCGTAGTGGGAGGCAAGACTGGTCCATGGTAATGGGAGGTTGCTTCCGGCCAAAATTTAAAATTTCTTTCTTGGCCATTTTCATTGTCTCTTCCCTTTCTTCCCTCGATATTTTCTCACTTTTTCTCTTTATTTTCCTCTTCACTTTCTTCTTCTTTCTTTCCGTTTCCTCTTTCTTTTGATTTTCCTTATAGAAGTACAACTTTTTTTTATAAATATGCCAAAATATTTAACTTGTGACACTGAAACTGATGTCAGTATCTGTCTTCAATTCACTTCCATCCAAATTTTCAGTTTTCTCTCTCTTAGCCGTTTCCATTGGCTCTTTCCTCTCTATATTTTCTTACTTATTTTCCTTTTCACTTTCTATTTCTCCTGTATCTTTTTTTTCACTTTCTTTTTCTTTTCTTGATTACTCATCTTATTTTCTGATCTTTTCTTCCCTCTTTCTTTCCCAACTTTTTAATATCTTTTTACCTCGTACGGAAAAACATTTTAAAATTAAGAGAGGTATTGTTCTTAAAAGATATTTTAAAAAATATAACGTTAATTACCATCATTGTTAACTACCTTGTTCTTTAAATGTCCAAACAAAATGTACAATGTTGTAGTAGTTTGAACATGTTCTAGGTCTAAGGTAATAATTAATAATATATATATCATAATTTTGTAAGGGGCACAGAATTTTATTATGGCATTAAAAAGAATACTGCCAATATTGAAGACAAATATATTTACTGATGGTGGTTGTCCACTCCTGGGCCTTACTTCAAGGAACAAGTCCCCACCTTTAAAATGCCTAAAACAATTTTTGTTGTATGGTTAGATATGGTTTCATTGCCTTTTATTCACCAAATTCTAGAAGCAACTTCAATAAATGTTAACACCATTTCACATTATCTTCGCAAATTGCTAGAATCTCATAGAATCTATAGCCGACCAAGGCTATAGAACCCAATCTGTCCTGTTATTTAACCCATAGCTAGAGGGGGAAGAGATGTATAATATTATTAAGTAGTAATTAGTGAGGGATCAGTTTATTACTTCATAACAATATAAAACTGATCCCCCACTTTATAACCAGTAGAAGCCTTAATCATGATTACAACTATTATATTCAATCAGTCAGTTAAGTGCCATACGTGATACACGCTTGGGCAATCATGTCTCGAAAGAGACATGAGTGACTGGGCAGAAGATTATCCCGCAGTAGGTTGCCATTGCTTTCTGCGGTAGACTGGTTGCCGACCAAGGCTATAGAACCCAATCTGTCCTGCTATTTAACCCATAACTGGAAGGAATAAACGGATTAATACCTTTCCCAAGGGTATTTGCGCGTAAGTGAATACAATAGATTCAACTGGAATTCGAACTCGGCTCCCCGGCTTCTCGTTCCGAGCCGATATCCACTGTACCACAACGCACATCCCCCTTTATTATAAGTAGAAGAAATAAATAAATGTTGACAAGGTTCTGTTCTGTTTTGTTTTTGTTTTTTCAAAAAAAAAAAATTTGAGGAATCAGACAGCCAAGACAACTTAAGAGTCAAATGTAGATATTTGGGAACACCCAGAAACAAAATGGGTAACTAAGCCTGAAGGTATTTTCTAATTGAGTCCTACCTACAAGGATTATGCACTGCTCTTATCAAAACCTGTCACTATATCCTATACATTTGGTTGTGATGCATGTACCTGGTATACCCTTATCTGATTGGGTGTTGATGGGTATATTGGGACTCATATATTTATATTCTAGTGTCATTTCGTATATATATATATATATATATATATATATATATAAGACAAGCAAGTGTAAAAAGAAGAAGTGAAAAATCAAATCAAACTTAGCCGACTAGTTTCTTTTTTGTTGTTTTTGTTTTTTCACTTACCCTTTTTACATTTGTTTGTCCTCCTGTGGTTTTTTTTTTTTAATCATCTCACGCCAAGCAAGGCATTCCACTGCCACTATTGCGCATGGGGCTACATAGGGGAAGGTAAAGAGAAGGAGTGGATAGACATAGGGAATGTCAGGAGAAAGGTGACAGATGAGTAAGGATAGCGAGGATGAGGGTTGGGAAGAGTGCTTGATAGAATGGGAGCAGGTTAGTGTGTTAGGAGGTGTCTATTGACCTTACATTTAAACTCCTGGAGATTGTAGCCGTCGGGGAAGCAATCGTTTGGAAGAGAATTCCACAGTCGGGAAGTGCGAGGAAAGAAACTGTTGGAGTAGAAGTTACGGCTGCATTTTATCGGTTTCACTGTAAAAGGGTGGGATCTAGTTGCTAATCTAGTATCTCGTGCAAATTCGTATTTAGGGGGCACCAGTGATCTAAGTTCATCGGAGCAGAAGCCGTGAAAGTATTTATAGAAGAGACACAGGGAAGCCACGTCTCGCCGGTGGGAGAGAGACTGCAGGCGGTCTGCCAAGTCGGTAAATATCACATTACAGACCCTCCTCTGAACCTTATCGAGAAGCCCGAGGAGAACAGCAGGGGCACCCGACCAGATATGGCAGCAGTATTCAATGCACGGGCGGATGGTAGATTTGTAAATGTGCAGGATAGATTTAGACGGAAAAAACTTCCGGGCCCGACACAGAGAACCGACTTTCATAGCAGCGGATTTAGCAATGGATTCGATATAGTCATTCCATTTGTGGTACTATAACTTCACGATACCCGGGTTGGCCGATGGTTTCGTGATTACCACATGTTCCAGACTGGATGTTCTCTGAGCCCTTTCTCGCCCACGTTGTTTCTTAAGATCCGCGAAAGGGGAGATGGATACAATTCAGTCGATGGAGTATTGAATGTGTTCTCGGAGAAGAAGAATAGTTGCCGCACCATCAAAGAAATGAAGAAAAGCGTTTATTATAAACAATAACAAACATTTATTTACACTGGTATACAATAATTTCTTATCAAGTTAAAACTAACACCGTGAAGTGAGGGGTGAATGTAGATGACTGGCGGAAAAAGTTTCTTTAACTCGAAGAAATCTTAACTGCAATTAGGTAGTGTCAATGATGGAGAATGCAGTGGCAACGAATTCGGTTCTGGGCAGCGAAGAATGACCGACTCGATTTTTTGCTCTGGGTGTTCTATATTTATGGGCCCGAATCCCGAATAATTAGCTCCTGTTTGGTCAGCCAATAGGGATCACCGGCCAATGGCTATCGTCGTAACAACCCCCCTGGGTTGCATCTGATTGGTTTAGATAATCAGCCAATTAGTCGCAGTCATCGGGGTGGGCTAACAAGAAGCAGGCCCTGTGGTTGGTTGATCAATGATTTATTACCTTGTGTCATACTTGCACTCAATCCCCGGGTGAAGCAACCCACCTGTTTGCCACGCCCAAAATATGTTTACATTTTGAAATTGAAGTAATTTTTGACATGCCCTTACACCTGCAGAGTGTTTTGTTTTAGTGACAGTTTATAGGTCAGCCTTCCGCTTGGGTCTAGATATCTTTATACTCAATGACCGCGATTTACTGCACCTGGTTCTTAAAAATGTTGGATATCCAGAATGAACTTATTTTCATAATGGTTTAATAAAATAATTATTATAATGATTTAATTAATTATTATTTAATTTACATTTAATTAATTTTCATTTAATTAATTTCGCCAGTCAACTTTTTGACACTTGAATGAAAGTATCATACTCCTATTATGGATAAAAAATTGATTTTCTTTTTTAATGCTATATATATATATATATATATATATATATATATATATATATATATATATATATATGAAAGGAATTAATCCGTCTCTTCCCTCTAGTTATGGGTTAAATAATAGGGCAGATTGAATTTTATAGCCTTGGCTTACAACTGTCTACCTCAGAAAGCAATGGCAGCTTACTGCGAAATAATATTTTGCCCAGGCAGTCATATCTCTTTCGAGACATGATCGCCCAAGCGTGGATCACGTATAGCACTTAACTTACTATATATATATATATATATATATATATATATATATATATCGTTATACGAATGGGATACGGAAACATTTAATTTCATAAATATTTAATAAAAAGTGTGGTTTGAATAAAGACGTCTCGTGAGGATTTTTGTCAAAAGATACCACACACGTATTACCTCAGCCTGTCTCGTAAAACCGCATCTCGATAACGTAGTATGTTCAGTCATAATAACTCATCACTACTGCCATGGCCTTGTGCCAGACTAAGTTGATCGTAGGAAAAAAAGCAAAGAAAACCTGCTTTGGAAAAGACTTGTTGAATCTTTCGTGAAGATCTGTAATACGGCATGGCGTAAAAAGAGAAGTGTTTCAATTGATTAATTATTTGAACTTTGCTTAAATATAGATGACTGGAGAGAAAAAAATTAGGAAAATTGATAGAAAGATAAAAACAATGAAACGCGTTGTAAGTTGATTTGTATAGAGGCATGAATATGCGATCGATTCTTTACTGGAACAGTATCAAGCAAACAGGAAAGGAAGTTGGAAATGAAAAAAGCAAGAATTTTGGGTACTTCGAAATAATATACCAACAACGAGCGTACTCCCGCCATTAAAAATGACTGGCGGCAAATATTTGAGATTATTAACTATTTCTCCACAGATTATCCCTCTAATCCTGACAAGAAAAAAACTACAATATTTCATTTATAACTTATGCTCTAATATAACTTAAAAATTAATAACTATTTTACTAAAATAAAAGGACCACACAATACTTAATTAGTTTTCTTAACTTAATACGTTTATACGTTAATATACCATAATCATTTAATCATAATTATAACATAAACATTTCAGCCCTTTTACTCATGAAGTAATTTTTAAAAAATCCAACTTGCTGTAAAAAAATTATTTACCTATTTAAGTATTGTGGTCCCACTATGTACCTTACTCAAACAAAATAATTTTCTTTAAAATTTAATTAATTACAATGTTTCATTTGTAACTTATACTCTAACATAATTTAATAAAATGAAGATTTTACTAAAATAAATTACCCACACAATACTTAGTTATATTGTATTAAGAACAACAATTACATATACCATAATTATTTAATCCTAATTCTGATCCAAACTTTCCAGTCCTTTTACTTATAGATTGTAGTTTTAAAAAAATATCTATTAAATAAATCTAAAAAAAAGACTCAAATCCAACCTACTGTTAAAAATAATTGTCTACCCATTTTAAAAAATCTAAGGTCCCACTATGTATCTTATCCCTAGATCCAAGTCATCCTGCCTCGTTTCATAATCCAAATATCAAAACGCCATGGTTACATAATTCTCATTTTTGATTAAACAATATTGACACACCTAAAGCATTTTTTTCAACTATCATTCCCTAATTTTCTAAATAACCATGAATTCATCTTATATTTTAAAACTAAATCATTTTCACCATTTATTTTAACATATCACCTGAAGAGGAACAGTTTTGATGTGAAACATGAAAATTTTTGTGTAGTGATATTAATATTATTTTAATTATAACTTATGCTCTGATATGACTTAAAAATTTATAATTATTTTACTAAAATAAGAAAACTAATTAAGTATTGTGTGGTTCTTAACTACAATATACTTTAAGATACCATAATTATAACCTGAACATTTCAATTGTTTTACTCATGAAGTAATTTTTAAAAAATCCAACTTGCTGTAAAAAAATTATTTACCTATTTAAGTATTGTGGTCCCACTATGTACCTTACTCAAACAAAATAATTTTCTTTAAAATTTAATTAATTACAATGTTTCATTTGTAACTTATACTCTAACATAATTAAAAAAAATTATTTTACTAAAATAAATGACCCACACAATACTTAATTATTGCTGTTAATACAATATAACTAACTATACCATAATTATTTCATCCTAATTCTAACCTAAATTTTCCAGCCCCTTTATTCATAGAGAGTAGATGAAAAAAATATTATTATATAAACAAAAACGTAAAATCCAACTTCCTCTTAAAAAATATTTGTCTACCCATTTTAAAAAATCTAAGGTCCCACTATGTATCTTATCCAGACAAAATTAAAAAGTGACATGTATAGATCTAAGCCATCCTGCCCTCTTTCATAACCCAAATATTAAATCTCCATGGTTACATAACTCTCAATTTTGATTGAACAATATTGACACACCTAAAGCGTTTTCTCCAACTACGTTTATAAAAGTAAATTCTTGAACAGTGAATTTTTAATCTACATGTTCTTTCACTTTTTTGTAATATATACATAGGCGGTAAAATTCCGGGAAGGATTGGTAAGATCCGGGATAAGGTTGGTAAATAATCCAAGAGGATCCTAGTAATATCGTTAAAATGTTAAAACCGATCCAATAGAGAGCTCAATGTAAATTACTTTAAGTTACAGAGCGGATATTTATTTATTCATCTGTAAATTCAGATGAAATTTCGAAGGGAAATAGCGATTTTCAACATGTCATTTTAAGGAATGCATTCTTCGACCCCTTATTAACAGGTTTATAAGAAGAATGCGATCATGACCCTCTACTTCTTCCTGTCCCCTGTTGCTCTTGATATATGTTTTCCTGTTATTTCTTCCAAACCCTGCTTCCCGATCCATTTGTTTAATCCCATCAAGTATATCACGCGCTGCTTATTTCTTTCTCTCTTTCCATCTACGTGCCCTGTCAGTATCGGATACTCCAAGCCATTCTCTTACATTTCGTGTCCCAGAAACCTCAGATGTCTCTTCCTCATGTTAAGTATAAGTTTCGTATTCGTTTCCATTCTCTCCAAAACTTCCTCATTGCTCACATGTTTATACCATGTTATCCTCAGCATCCTTCTGTAGAACCACATTTCTGTTGCTTCGAGTTTTTCCTTCATCTTTGAAGAGAAAGTTCAGAATTCGCTGCCATACAGGAGGACAGACATCAGAATGTATATATTTTTGTAAAGCAAACCATTTACAATGAATATGAATAATATGAACAACTCTTTAATTCAGTCAGTTAAGTGCCATACGTGATACACGCTTTGGGCGATCATGTCTCGAAAGAGACATGACTGACTGGGCAGAAGATTTTCCCGCAGTAGCTTGCCATAGCTTTCTGCGGTAGCCCGGTTGCCAGCCAAGGCTATAGAACCCAATCTGTCCTATTATTTAACTCATAGCTACAAGGGGAAGAGATGTATTATATTATTAAGTAGTAATTAGTGGGGGATCAGTTCATTACTTAACAATATAAAACAGATCCCCCACTTTATGACCAGTAGAAGCCTTAATCATGTTTTCAACTATTATATTCAGTCAGTAAATGCCATACCTGATACATACTTGAGCGATCATGTCCCCTAAGAGACATGACTGACTGGGCAGAAGATTATCCCGCAGTAGGTTGCCATTGCTTTCTGCGGTAGACTGGTTACCAGTCAAGGCTAAAGAACTCAGTCTGTACTCTTATTTAACTCATGACTGGAGGGAAAAGTTGGATTAATACCTTTCCCAAAGGTATTTGTGCGTAAATGAATGCAAGGAATTCAACTGGAATTCGAACTCGGCACCTCGATTTGTTGTTCCGAGTCAATATCCACTGCACCACAACGCCTCTTCAAAATTATAGTTAATACCTTTTCTATTTTTCAGCCATTTTCTTTTCTCTGTGACTCGGTGTGGTGGTAATATTGAACTAAAGAACTATTTATTATCGGCAGATAATTAGCAGATATTTGTATTTATATATATATATACATATACTATAGCCAACCGCAGACAGATCTGTTTCGCTGTATTACATCTCATCAGTACGGCTTAGACTCCGTTCGCTTCCTAACCCAGGATTGAAACTCGACCGAATCGGCTTCAGCCGGCGATTCTACCCATAGGCCACATAATCATATCACCCGAAGCAATGCATTTTACTGTCACTGTTTTGCCGGGGGCTTACATCGAAGGAAAGTTATGAGAAAGAGTGACAGGTTATAGGGTGTGTCAGGAAGTGGATAAGAGAAGTATGAGAATATTGATGAGTGTGGAGTGGATGGAGAAAGGAGCATGAGAGAAAGTTATGAGAAAGAGTGACAGGTTATAGGGTGTGTCAGGAAGTGGATAAGAGAAGGATGAGAATACTGATGAGAGTGGAGTGGACGGAGAAAGGAGAATGAGAGAAAGTTATGAGAAAGAGTGACAGGTTATAGGGGGTGTCAGGAAGTGGGTAAGAGAAGGATGAGAATACTGATGAGAGTGGAGTGGACGGAGAAAGGAGAATGAGAGAAAGTTATGAGAAAGAGTGACAGGTTATAGGGGGTGTCAGGAAGTGGGTAAGAGAAGTATGAGAATACTGATGAGAGTGGAGTGGACGGAGAAAGGAGCATGAGAGAAAGTTATGAGAAAGAGTGACAGGTTATAGGGTGTGTCAGGAAGTGGGTAAGAGAAGGATGAGAATACTGATGAGAGTGGAGTGGATGGGGAAAGGAGCATGAGAGAAAGTTATGAGAAAGAGTGACAGGTTATAGGGTGTGTCAGGAAGTGGATAAGAGAAGGATGAGAATATTGATGAGTGTGGAGTGGATGGAGAAAGGAGCATGAGAGAAAGTTATGAGAAAGAGTGACAGGTTATAGGGAGTGTCAGGAAGTGGGTAAGAGAAGGATGAGAATACTGATGAGAGTGGAGTGGATGGAGAAAGGAGCATGAGAGAAAGTTATGAGAAAGAGTGACAGGTTATAGGGAGTGTCAGGAAGTGGGTAAGAGAAGGATGAGAATATTGATGAGTGTGGAGTGGATGGAGAAAGGAGCATGAGAGAAAGTTATGAGAAAGAGTGACAGGTTATAGGGAGTGTCAGGAAGTGGGTAAGAGAAGGATGAGAATACTGATGAGAGTGGAGTGGATGGAGAAAGGAGAATGAGAGAAAGTTATGAGAAAGAGTGACAGGTTATAGGGTGTGTCAGGAAGTGGATAAGAGAAGGATGAGAATATTGATGAGTGTGGAGTGGATGGAGAAAGGAGCATGAGAGAAAGTTATGAGAAAGAGTGACAGGTTATAGGGGGTGTCAGGAAGTGGGTAAGAGAAGGATGAGAATATTGATGAGTGTGGAGTGGATGGAGAAAGGAGCATGAGAGAAAGTTATGAGAAAGAGTGACAGGTTATAGGGAGTGTCAGGAAGTGGGTAAGAGAAGGATGAGAATATTGATGAGTGTGGAGTGGATGGAGAAAGGAGCATGAGAGAAAGTTATGAGAAAGAGTGACAGGTTATAGGGAGTGTCAGGAAGTGGGTAAGAGAAGGATGAGAATACTGATGAGAGTGGAGTGGATGGAGAAAGGAGAATGAGAGAAAGTTATGAGAAAGAGTGACAGGTTATAGGGTGTGTCAGGAAGTGGATAAGAGAAGGATGAGAATATTGATGAGTGTGGAGTGGATGGAGAAAGGAGCATGAGAGAAAGTTATGAGAAAGAGTGACAGGTTATAGGGAGTGTCAGGAAGTGGGTAAGAGAAGGATGAGAATATTGATGAGTGTGGAGTGGATGGAGAAAGGAGCATGAGAGAAAGTTATGAGAAAGAGTGACAGGTTATAGGGAGTGTCAGGAAGTGGGTAAGAGAAGGATGAGAATACTGATGAGAGTGGAGTGGATGGAGAAAGGAGAATGAGAGAAAGTTATGAGAAAGAGTGACAGGTTATAGGGTGTGTCAGGAAGTGGATAAGAGAAGGATGAGAATATTGATGAGTGTGGAGTGGATGGAGAAAGGAGCATGAGAGAAAGTTATGAGAAAGAGTGACAGGTTATAGGGAGTGCCAGGAAGTGGGTAAGAGAAGGATGAGAATACTGATGAGAGGGGAGTGGACGGAGAAAGGAGCATGAGAGAGAGAGAATGCAGGTTAGTGGGATAGGAAATGTCAACTGACTTTATACTTAATTGTTTTTTAACCGTGTCGCCTCAAGCAAGGCATTTTACTGTCAGTGTAGTGCAGGGGGTTGCATAGGAGGAATGTTGTGAAGAGTGAGAGGTTACAGGGGGTGTCAGGGAGAGAGTAGGAGAGGGAAGAGATTACTGATGGACGAGGAGGAATGTTATGAGGAGTGAGAGGTTACAGAGGGTCTCAGGGAGAGAGTAGGAGAGGGAAGAGATTACTGATGGACGAGGAGGAATGTTATGAGGAGTGAGAGGTTACAGGGGGTGTCAGGGAGAGAGTAGGAGAGGGAATAGATTACTGATAGACGAGGAGGAATGTTATGAGGAGTGAGAGGTTGTAGGGGTCTCAGGAAGAGAGTAGGAGAGGGAAGAGGGTACTGATGAGAATGGGGTGGATGTAGAAAAGCATGAGGGAGAGGATTTAAGTTAGTGAGACAGGAGATGATTATTGACTTTACATTTAAATTCTTGGAGATTGTAACTATCAGGAAAGCAAGTATGCGGAAGAGAATTCCACAGGCGGAAAGTTCGAGAAAAGAAGCTGCTAGAGTAGAATTTGCGTTTACAATTTATTGGTTCTTGGAGATTGTAGCTGTCAGGCAAGCAAGAAAATGGAAGGGAATTCCACAGGCGGGAAGTGCGAGAAAAGAAACTGATGGAGTAGTATTTCCTTATTTTCGATGCTTGTAACATTTAAAAAAGTCATAAAATATTAAAATTACTTGAGTGTTACGAAAAACATAAAATGGAAAATAACTAATAAAAAATTGCACGACAAAAATATTTTTCCCTGAAATTCAGACAATTTCAGGTGAAAATGCGTCTTGAAAATATGCAACATTAATTTTTGTTATTGGCGAACTGTTTTAATATCAATTCAAAGCATTTATAACAGAACACTGTCTTGTTGGCTCCCATTAAATCGTGAGTTAGGCGAAGAAATTTGTCTTTTAAACAAATTCTCGTCAAAAAATCTTCAAAAACGTGCTCAACAATTCTTATTAGTCTCTCTAATTTTTTTTTTTTTTTTTTTTAATCATTTCACCCCGAGCAAGGCAGAAACGCCACTGATGTGCAGGGGGTTACATAAATGTAGAAAGATTAATTAGAAAAGAGTGAGGAGTACAAGCTAGTTAGAAAGGAACAATAGAAAGCTGAGAAAGCAGGTGCAATGACAGGTACATGGGCGGAGAGAACGTGAAGATTATACAGGGGAGGGGAGAGAGCTAGAGTCCAGTGGTTAGTAGGTGAGTATTAACTTTGCTTTTAAATTTCTGGAGGTCGTAGCCGTCAGGAAAGCAAGAATACGGGAGTGAGTTTCACAGGCGGGAAGTGCGAGAGAGGAAGCTGCAGGAGTAGAATTGTCGTCTGCGTTTGGCTAACCTGACTGTGAATGGGTGGGACCCAGTTGCCAGTCTGGTTGAACGGGTAAACACCTGTTGAGGAGGCATCAGTGACTTAAGCTCATCCGAGCAGAAGCCATGAAAGTATTTATAGAAGAGACAGAGGGAGGCCACATTTCGACGATGGGAAAGTGGCTGCAGACGAGTCGCCAGATCAGTACCTATCACATTACAGACTCTCCTTTGGAGCTTGTCAAGAACACTGAGGAGAACGGCAGGGGCACCTGACCATAAATGGCAGCAGTACTCCATGCACGGACGGATGGTTCTCTCTCTTTCTCTCTTTCTCTCTCTCTCACTCTCTCTCTCTCCTTGTTATTTTAAATGTTCGTTGTGGTGCAGTGGATATCGACTCGGAACGACAAATCAAAGAGCCAGATGAATTCGATTGCATTAACTTACGCACAAATACTCTTGGTAAAGGTATGAATCCGTCTTTTCCTCCAGTTATGAGTTAAATAACAGGACAGATTGGGTTCTATAGCCTTGGTCGGCAATCAGTCTACCGCAAAAAGCAATGGCAACATACTGCGGGATAATCTTCTGCCCAGTCAATCATGTCTCTTTCGAGATATGATCGACCAATGCGTGTTATCACGTATGGCACTTAATTGACTGACTGATATTAAATGTTGGTCATCTTTTAATGACCTGTCTTACTTGTACTCACTACAAAAGCGTCTGTCAGTTTACAACTAAATCTTCTGGATGACTTTTTAAAAACTACACGAAAATATCGTCTTCCTATTTACACGTAGATATCAATATACATTTTCTGTTTCATGAATTTTTATTTGACTGTTGCTCAGTTCAAGAGAAACAACCTTCTTAGTGACAAACAGTAAATATTTCCCTCTTCTAAATCCACTGTTGTCATTACACGAAGTGTCAGGGAGACACTCAATAATAAATTCATTACGAGCACGATCCCTTTAGATATCTAAAAGGCTTTTGACAAAAGCTTTGCTATGCATATTTTCTAGCTTTGCTTTCTGTGCAAGAGTCCTCGTATTAAGCCCATTTTTCGGGTTGATTTAGAAGGGCTTTAGGGTCATTCTTCTGAAGCCATTAGGATGAATGCATACGACACACAAGGCTCCTTTCGGTTGGATTCTCTTTCTGTTTGTTTTTATTATTATTATTATTATGTCATTTTTCATCATATTTCGATTTCTGCTTTGGTCTCACTACCAACCAAGTCTGAGGGGAGACCTAAGGCAGGTAGTGGCGTGTTGTTATGGCTCCATTTCATGTTTTTCTATCTTCCCTATCATCCCCAGCATTACATAGATAAAGTTTTCCTTAGTGTGTGGGCTGTACTTAATAAGACAATTTTTTGTATATCTCTTAAGCTGGGGTTTCCAGGGATTCTTTCAATGTGTTGTTTTGTTCCATTTGTTATCATTCCAAGTGCACCTACTATCACTGGCACAACTCTTGTTTTCAATTTCCACATTTTTTCTATTTCAATTTTCAGGTCTTTATATTTTGACAGTTTTTCAAATTCCTTGATTGCTATGTTACAATCCGCTGGACAAGCCATATCAATTAATAGACAAGTTTTCTCCTTCTGGTTTTTAACAATAATGTCTGGCCTGTTTGCTTCAATTTTTCTGTCTGTGTAGATGGTGTAATTCCATAGAATGGTTACATCTTCTATTTCTGTAACCGGTGCTGGGTGATGTTCATACCAGTGTTTGTTTACAGCTTTTCTATAATGTTTGCATATTGCCCAATGTAAATATTGCCCAACTCTATCGTGGCGATTTTTATATTCATTTGGGGCAAGCACAGAACAGCCTGAGATTAGGTGGTCTATTGCTTCTTGGTGTTTATCACAAAACCTGCATTTTGGATCCATATTATTATGCATAATATTTGCCTGAAAGTTTCTCGTGAAAAGACTTTGGTCTTGTGCTGCAAGAATAAAGCCTTCAGTTTCAGACTTTAATCCAGATGCACGTAACCATCGATGAGTATTAACTTTGTCAACATTGGATTTATTGGCACGTACTGGATATTGGCCATGCAGAGGTTTGTCTTGCCAGCGCTGTTTCATCTGTTCAAGAGCTTTATCTTTGGCTTTCATTTTCATATTCTTTGCCGCAATAGCCGGCTCTTGGCTTCCGTTCTGCTATTCTACAGAATCTACTAACTGTAAATCTTGTTTGAATTTACTGCCTTCTTTTATTATTGAATATTTTTTCTTTCTTTCTTCATGTTGCCTTACTAATTGTATCATCCAATCCTTTGTTGTTTCTATGTATGTTAGTAAGCCAATAGTTGTTGTCTTGTATGACAATTCCAGCTGAATAAGACCTCTTCCACCTTCTTTACGGGGTATGTATAGACGGTCTACATCAGCCTTTGGATGATGCATCTTATGCTTAGAAAGATGTTTTCTTGTTTTAGCATCCATTCGCCTGATGTCGTTTAGAGTCCAGTTTAAGATGTTAAAGCTATATTGGACAACTGGGATTGCAAGGCTATTAATGGCCATAACTCTGTTCTGTGAATTTAATTCAGTTTTTAATATCATTCGTAGCCTTCTATAGTACTCTTTACGCACTATTTCTTTCATTTTTTTATGGTGAATGTTTTCGCTCTCATTTACACCTAGGTATTTATAAGCTTCTTCTGGTTTCAATTCTTTTATTGTTACAGCAGGGTCTAGGCTAATTGAGGATGTTTCTTGTATTGATCCACGTAAAACTGTAGCTTTAGCACATTTATTCAAATTAAATTTCATTCCAATGTCTTCGCTGAAGCATTTTACAGTTTGCAGAAGACCTTCCAGCTCATTATCATTCTTAGCATATAACTTCAAGTCATCCATGTAAAATAGATGGCTTATTTTCTTTTGTCCTATTTTATAACCACATTCTGTCTTATTAAGTTGACTGGTTAGTGCTATTAATGATATGCAGAATAGTAAGGGAGATAAAGAATCACCTTGAAATATACCTCTTTTGATGTTTATTTCATCAGACTTATAGGTTCCATTTATATGATTGAGGTAAAGGGTTGTTTTCCATATAGACATGCACTGTTTGATGAAATTGATGATGACGGGCGATATCTTGTATATATTTAAAGTCTTTAAAAATCCAGGAATGTGGCACACTATCGAATGCCTTTCGATAGTCTATCCAGGCTGTACTAAAATTTTTCTTTGTACTGTAGCAGTTTTCCAGGATCATTTTGTTAATCAGCAATTGGTCTTTACAACCATAACAGCCACGTTTGCACCCTTTTTGTTCAAGCGGTATCATGTCATTTCTTTCTTTCTAAGAATAAATATGTCTGTTTTGTTTATTATTATTATTATTATTATGTCATTTTTCATCATATTTCGATTTATGCTATGGTCTCACTACGAACCAAGTCTGCGGGCAGGCCTAAGGCAGGTTGTGGTGTGTTTTTATTATTATTATTATTATTATTATTATTATTATTATTATTATTATTATTATTATTAATGTTCTTACACAGGAACATCTCCAGAGCGTTACTGGAAACAAAGAAAAGAGTGCTAGACGGCTATGTGATATCTTTCCTTCTGTATGACAGCAAATGTTAAACGATCTCTTCAAGGATGATTAAGAGGCTCGAGGCATCAGAAATATGGTTCTACTTAAGGATGCTGAGAATACCATGGCCAGAGCACGTAAGCAATGACGACGAGATGGTGAGGATGCAAACGAGAAGAAAGCTCATACTTAACATCAATAAGAGACAGCTGAAGTTCCTCGGACATGCAATGAGGAAAAGGAGCCTGGAAAATTTAATACCCACAGGACGGATAGAAGAAAAGAGAGACAGGGGAAAGAAGCCCGAGATGGACTTGAGCAAATAGATAACGGAGAGGGGTTATTGAAGTTTTTGGGTACCCTTGTATACTAGTGAGTCAGCCATGTGTTGACTTATTTGATAGTTCACCAATGGAAGTATTAACCAATCAGAAGGCTCAAAATATTCAATGCGACGTGTATAAAGGCGACTACATTTTCCTGAGTAATGGCGATATAGTCAGATTCAGTAGAGTGTATGATTCGTGAGTGTTAATCTTTGACGTTGTTTCATTGAACAGGGATTACGGCCATATCACGTTTAATACACCGGTTCTTGCTCGATCACCGAAGTTAGGCAACGTTGAGCCTTGGTCAGTACTTAGATGGGTGACCGCTTGGGAATACCAGGTGCTGTAAGCGTTTAGTGACAGATGTGCATTGTGGTGCAGTGGATATCGGCTCGGAAAGAGAAATCGGTGAGAAGAGTTCGAATTCCAATTGAATACACTGCATTCACTTAAGCACTGGTACCCTTGGGAAAGGTATTAATCCATTCCTTCCCTCCAGTTATGGGTTAAATAATAGGGTAGAACTTGGGGACCCTGCCCTTAAAAAAACAAATCCCAATGAATCTTGATACTCGAAAAGAAAAAAGTAATTACTAGACACAAAACTTATATAAAAAACAACAATAAATTGTTGAAAGAAAAAAGGTATTATCAGCAATAAATAAATAAATAAAAATTAGTTGGCAATAAATGACCCGCCGAGGTTGATATGCCATAAAACAAAACAACCAGTCATTGAACTGATTGCGTGTTGCGCTGTATTCTATATTCATAAATTATGGTGGACCTGGTCATGAAGGGGTTTTGGAGAAATACCAAAAGGAGAGATATTAAGAGTGACAAGAGACAGGAACAAATGGAAGTCCATGATCGCCTACGTCCTAAAGGGACACGGCACATGAAGAAGAAGAAATAAAACTAAAAGCATCTCTGTGTAGCTAATCAGTAATGAGGAGAGGTGGATTCATACGTATTCAGAATTTGATAAACAAAACAGAAATTATAATATGGATATAAAGTGGGGGATCGATTTTCTATTTTCAATATATAAAGTGATCCCTCACTTTGTGGATATGCTACTTTCTATCCATTTATATTCTAGATTTATTGGCTTGAGAAAATGGTTGATGGATTGGGCTTGGAAGAGTTACCAAGAGAAAAAAAATTACTGAGAGCGACAAGAGACAGAGCCAAGTGGAAGTCCGTGATCGCCTACGTCCTGAAGGGACATGGCACATGAAGAAGAAGAAATAAAACTAAAAGCATTTCTGCGGATATAAAGTGGGGGATCATTTCCCTATTATAATCAATACATAAAATGATCCCTCACTTTGTGGCTATGCTACTTTCTATCCATTTATATTCTAGATTTATTGGCTTGAGAAAATGGTTGATGGATTGAGCTTGGAAGAGTTACCAAGAGAAAAAAAAATACTGAGAGCGACAAGAAACAGAGCCAAGTGGAAGTCCATGATCGCCTATGTCCTGAAGGGACATGGCATATGAAGAAGAAGAAGAGGAAGTCGATAATGACACAACAGATTACAGATGCACCAACAAAAATCTTGACGACCAGAGTCTGGCATCTGATTTAACATCTGACGTAGTTCTAGTGGGTGGGGAATTTGAATGTAACATTTAAATACCTACAAAACCGAGTTAGTAACGTTTCACTCTCACCGAGTTTACCATGTATTTTCTCCAACCATGACAAAAGGTAGAACTATTGCTTTGAATTGGAACTAAAGTTATCCCCAGACGTCAAGCGGAATTCACATATACATGGACATGCCAGAATTTAATAGACACCAAGATAAATCTTATTTCTGATTTTTTTTAATAACCAAGATAAATTAACATAGATTATTTGGTTAAAATTGCAAATCACAATACTGGAACATGCCACGAACCAATGGAGCATCAGACTTATCCGAATTTCAGCGAAGACGTATCGCGGGCCAACATGAAATTGGTCTTAATCAAAGAAAAATATCTTTTAACACCCATTTCTACTGTCAATAGAGTGATGGTACAATTCACCAGAGAGGTTGAGACAAAATGGAATCAATAAACTTCCATGGCCTAGTCAGTCCCCTCCCCGAATATTAACCCTATTGAATATCTTTGGGGCATATTAGATCGAAAACTCCGCAAAAAGAACAGGAGGCCATCTTCTAAGCCACAACTTTGAGGATTATTGCGTGAAACATGGCAAAAATCCCTCAAGATGGTATTCGTGAACTCATCCCTAGCATGCCTAGAAGGGTCCTTGCATGAAAAAAAGCAAAGGGGAATGTCAACCAAGTATTAGTTATTAAGTGTATGCCAATTTATAATTACTTCATTTGTATAAATTACTTGTTTAATAAAATAACCGCTTGTTTAATAAAATAAACGGTTTCTGCGAGCGTCTATTCAATTCTGCCATGTCTGTGTATAGTCTAAACTTATTTATAAATGGAACATAGTCTGTGTGTGTGTCTGTGTGTGTGTGTCTGTGTCCGTTACCTATAGACTCCGAAACGGCTGAACCGATTTTCTTCAAAATTTACACTGTTGTACTATAAACGTCTGCGAGTGTTCTTAGCTAGGTTTTGTGTCGAGGTACTCCCGATATATATCGAAAATCGATAATCGAAAAAATCGGCTTATAGAAAGAGTGGTCCGATTTTAATCAAATTAGATACACTCATAGACAAAGACATAGGAAACGATATTCAAAAGTTTCAAGGTTACAGTTCTTACAATAGTGCAGAAAATCGATTATATATATATATATATATATATATATATATAAGGAAAGATGTTTGTGTGTATATCTGTTTATCTGCCTGTATATCTGTATTTTTTCAGCCCTTTTATTTTAGGTTTTGCTTCGGGTTTGGCTCTAAGTAGGTATAATTGTAGTTCTTAGTCTCAGCCCTGATGCCATTTACTCAGAGGACTTATTTAGCCTACAAAATTCAGTTTACGACGAAGAAGAACTTATTTGATATCGATACCAGGAAATCAAAATTCGACTTACATCCATTCATTTTTCTTTCAGTCTACGGTTTCGCTTTAACTGGAAACAACTATTGCTTTTTAGTCTTTCGTGCCAACGTCCAAAGAGTCTGAGCTCCGGGACCATGGATTAGTTTTAAAGCTTTCATTACACCTGAGCAACACCGGGCTATACTGCTAGTCAGCTGATAAAGAAGCAGGCAAAATAGTTTTATCCTTGTAGCACTTCAGGAAATATCTCCTTCCTACAGCTATGCTCTGACTTAACAAGTCATATCAGACAAAAATGGAATATTACTGCCATATAAGAACTGGTGCTTTTCATTCACCCCTGTCTACATTGTCTTGTGGGTAATGAATTTTCCATCTTACAACTTCTTTTATCACAGTAACAATGTCTCAAACATCTCGCTACTTTATCAGCAAACGTTCAAACCACGGATATTCCATAGTTCTAAAAGTTTAGACATTTAATGCTAAGATCCGCCATACCACGTACACAGAGTTAAACCATCTTCATTCCCCTGTCCTCCACTGATGTGATGGAACTTCTGTTTGAAGGGATGTTTTTCAAGAGCCGTTACTTTGTGGAACAAACGCCCGAACGAAATGTTTTCCCCTGATCCTTAAACTCTTAACTTATTCAAATTTCGAATTAACTGTTACCTATTCTCAACACCTCTACTTGAGTAGCCCTTACGCCTTGCATTGGATGAACAACAGTAAAATGTTCGCATCTCTTCGGACGTATGGAATTCTCGGAATTTTACTAATGGAATACATGAACTGACGTCTTTCTTATTTCTTCCATCCAATTGCGAAATCGATACCGTGTCCAGACTAGAGGGGATCCTACATGATACACAACATCTAAGTCATTACTTTTGTTACGTCAGGGTGCATTTGATTGAAATACCTCTCCCATATCCTACTTTTAGTTTTGGGTTTCCTCCCTTGATAGACAATCACTCCACAAGAAGCAAGAAATTCATTGATGGATAAAGATCTTACTCCGATTTGAGGCTCGTTTTAACAGATGATAAACAGAGCTTTTGTTTTTTGTAAGCATATATTACCTATTATTTATCTACTGAAAAAAGTTAAAGAAAAATTGTTTTAATGTCTAGTTAGTAAAAGGTCTGCACAGTTTTCCCCGGCGTTTTTGTTACTAAGAACGGAGCTTTAGTTCCCTATGTGTCGCTCACAAACAACTTACATCTTGTCTCACATATATTTTCTTTTTACAATCGGCTACGTCTTCTGCATCTAGATGCAGTCTTTGCCAAAAAAAAGCGTATTTTGAGGAACTCGGCTCCTTAACTTTTTTTAAAAATCATTTCGCCCCAAGCAAGGCTGTACCGCCACTGATGTGCAAGGGGCCACGTAAGAGAGTTAAAGTTTTAGGCAGGAGGAGAGTGAAGAGAAAGACAACCTACCTACTGGGGGTGAAAGAGAAAGGGCACGAGAAGGATGTGAACACAGGAGTGAATGCAGTTGCGAAAATAGAGAGAAACGAAAAGAACAATATACACAGGGTGATGTAGAAAAGGTAAGGTAAGTGATTGAAATTGACATTGCATTTAAATTCCTGGGGGTTGTAGCCGTCAGGAAAGCAAGAATATGGAATTAAGTTTCACAGGAAGAAAGCGCGATAAAAGAAGCCTACTGGAGTAGAATAGTTGCCTGCATTTTGTTGACTTAACTGTAACAGGGTAGGATCTTGTTGCTAGTCTGGTTGCCCGAGTAAATTCTTGTGTAAGTGACTTAAGTTTGTTGGAGCAGAAGCCATGGAAGTATTTATAGAACAGACAAAGGGAAATCACATCTTGTCGGTAGGAAAGTGGTTGTAGCAGAGCCGCCAAGTCGGTACCTATCACATTACTGATTCTCCTTTGGAGCCTGTCAAGGACACGGAGATGAACAGCGGGGGCACCTGACCATATAGGGTAAGAAATCTTTGTAGTTAGTAGATGTACTTATATTTATAGGTCAAGGTAAGGGGACTTTATGATCTTTTCGTATTATTCTAGCTAGGTATGAAGATAAATTGTAAAAACCCGTTCGTTGTTTGATAGTTAAAGATTTTCTGTATTTATGTCGGAAGAGTGCTCACTATCGACGATAGAACGTTTAAAGTTATATATAGTGCAGACGTGGGAATCAGCATTGCATGGTGATTGCTAGTTTCATGTCTCAAGCGATCTTCAGACAAACTTCACAAACTCTTTTAGTGGGCTCGATATATAGGCCACTACGGGATTGAGGGTGAGGAGGGGGAAACCGTCAATTCCCAATTATTTTTCATCTATTTATAGCCATCAACTTGCGATCGATTAGTTATAGGTTTATTATTTATTTTTTGTTCATATATTTATTAATCTTTTTCTAGGTAGCGTAGTAGGAATTTGTTAAAAAACGAGTAAACACCTGTTGCGGAGGCACCAGTGACTTAAGTTTGTTGGAGCAGAAGCCTGTCAAGAACACTGAGATGAACAGCGGGGGCACCTGACCATATATGGCAGCAGCACTTCATGCACGGATGAAAGATCGATTTGTATATATGCAGGATGGTTTCAGGCGGGAAAAATATCCTGGCCCAACATAGTGACCCAACCTTCCTAGAAGTGGATTTAGCTATTGACTCAATGTAGTGGTTCCACTTGAGATCAGAAAAGAGAGTAAGGCCGAGGAGGCGCAGTGTATTGCTCTCGGGGAGACTCGCTTGATCCATGCTTATGGGAGGCAGGAGAGGTTTCCTGTGATGATTGACAGACAGCAGCTTGGTCTTAGACGCATTGAAATTTACAAGCCACTTCTTACCCCAATTTACCACAGAATGTAGATCCCTCTCAAGATCAGCAGCGAGATTATGTTTGTCCGCCACGCCGGGTTTCTTACTGATTCGGGAGCAAATTGTGGTGTCATCTGCGTATATGCCTACTTGGCTCTAGATCCTGTCTGGGAGGTCATTTATGAAAATAAGGAAGAGCGTCAGGCCTAGGATAGAGCCCTGAGGGACACCAGCGTTTGTACAGTAAGGTGTAGAAGCATGCCCATTCAGGACAACCTTCATTATGCGGTTATTTAGAAAGGGTTAGATCAGATCATGTAATCATCCGGTAATATTGTAACCTCGTAGCTTGCATAGAAGGCTAGCGTGCCAAACCCTGTCAAAAGCCTTGGCGATGTCCAGAGCAACAGCGCGAGCCTCGCCGGACTCCTCAAGAGCTTGGAACATGAACTCCGTAATGGTCGTTAGCATGTAGGCCGTGGACCTGGCAAAGCGGAAGCCATACTGCCTGTCGGAGAAGAGTTTGTGAGCAGTAAGATGCTGAACTATTTCAGCATTAATAATGGCCTCGAACACTTTCCCGAAAATTGGTAGAAGGCTGATAGAGTGGTAGTTGGATGGGTCCGAGGGTTTACCAGAGTTCTTGAATAAAGGAACGACATCATGAAGGAAAACAGGAAGCAGAGAGGCAGTAGTTATAGAGTTTAAAGAGGACGGAGGAGAGTTCGGGGGAACATTTCTTAAGGACAATCACCGGGATTCCATCACCAACGCTCGCCTTATGAGGGTCAAGTTTTGATATTACACGGGATACTACTGTCGGGGTAATGTATATTTCGTACAGTTTAGAGTCATTTCTATCAGGGAAATCGGGTGAGGGTACTCCAGATGAGTCAAATGTAGAGCTGGATGAGAATCTGCGAGAAAAGCACTCGGCCTTGTCCGCTGATGATGTGAGGACCTCAAATGCATTGATTAAAGAAGGAATAGAGGATTTGCTATTGTTCAGCACCCGTTTGCATAACGTCCAATAGTCCTTGGAGCCAAACTTGCGGTCAGTTATGCGCTGTCGCATTCTCTCAGCAAACAACCGCTTGGCGTCATTCAGGATTCTCTTGCGCTCATTATGAGCAGACGTGAATAGGCGCCTATTGTGCTCAGATGACTGTCTAGTCTAGTCGAAAGCAGTGATTCCTGTGGACAATGGCGGCCGAACAGGCAGGAGAAAACTCAGGGGGAAAATTAGGTTTGAGACGAAACTTCCTGGTAGGTATGAAGGCATCAGTGCCAGCTTTCACCCAGGACGATATCTCAGAGACACAGTCATCAACTGGGAGATCGAACGCTTTTCCCGAAGAGACGTCACATATGAAGTTGCGGAAGGCGTCCCAGTCAGCTCTTTGGTAGCAGTAGGAGGTCCTGTAAGTAGGAGGCTCCTGCGGGGAGTGAGAGTGGAGAGAAATATTAAGAGAGAAAACAGCATGGTCGGAGTTGCCGAGAGGGCGAAGCTGCGAGACCTGGCAGGAATCAGGTGCAGAGATAAAGCATATATGTAGTAGAGAGACGTGTCTAGAGGAAATGATTGGAAAGCGTGTGGGGAAGTCCACTACTTGCGTAAGGGATTGGGAAATGGCAAAGTTCATGGCGTGGATACCTGCTGAATCAGTAACAGAGTCTTTAAGCCACTCAGCATGATGGGCGTTAAGATCTCCGAACACAAATATGTGAGCGAATGGGTGGTAGGAACTAGCCTTATCTATATAGTATCAGAAATGCTGTCTAGAAGGGAGCAGTCGGGAGAAGAGTGAGAACAGTAAAGGAAGATAAAGTAGCTAACCGAACTGAGAAGTGACAGACGGAGACATACATATGGGTAGGCAGTGGATTCGAGTGATGTCACCCTAGCTAAAGGGAGGTGTTCACTAACGTAGACCCCCAGTCCATGCATGTGGACAGTGGAATTCTTCCTTAATTCTTAGGGGAAGATAACCAGGGATCGAGAAGTCAGTGGAGGGAAGTGATGAGTTGAGGTTAGTCTCAGAGAGCGCTAGGATGTCAGGGGACTTTTCGTGGAGGAAAGCTTCTATGCTACAAAAGTTAGTACGAATGCGCCGGATGTTAGTAAAAGAAATGTTAAGAGATTTTGGTGATTTGAGTTTGACTGGTTTAGGGTTTTTTCTGATTGCGTTTATCATGTTAAGGTTTTGTTGGTAGTGGGGGGGGGGCTTGAGTAGAGGATGCAAGCGGTCATTATCGACAATATGCGCTGGGATGAAAACTGGATCGGGCTGCATCATAGTGTGACCTCGGAGTTGCCCACCGAAAGCGCTTGCAGGGACACCTATCCATGCGTGACATGGCACTACAAGAATCCCGATATTATCCAACTGTTGATTAGAGCAGCCGCTCTGGAGTTAGGGCTCCTAACTACCAGTCGAAAGCAACCAGGAAACTGTCAACCCGGTACCCTCACAATGATGAGACGTTGCCACCGACCAAGCGCATGGCAGGAAAATCACGGAAGCACCATTACTGAGGTCTGAGGAGAGAAAAGAGAAAACCGGAAACCACATCCTAAACAGGGAACAAGGGATGAGCCTCTTGACCTGTTCAATAGACGTGAGTGGAGTGTGAACCGGGTGATAGTTTGGTCTATCTACTCCAATTAATAAAAACAAAAACATAGGGTGGTGAATTGCTAAGCTTTAACTAAAGGCCAGTCAAAGAGATTTCTGCCAAGCTAAAAAAAAAAAAAAAAATAAACAGTCGTTCAATTAAACACGAAAAGTTTAAAATTAAGCAAAAAATGAATATTTAAAACAAATTTGATCCCATCACAACACGTGGGTACTACCAGGAAGATAATAATTTTTAACTTTTTGGTCACTCCAAGTGATAGTGAGGCGGGGGTGGGTTAGTCGACTGAATAGCCAGTGTGTGAGCTGCAGACCAAGAGAGTAGGACGAGAACCAAAATACTGCCGGACAAGAAAAGAAAGACAGAGACAAACAATCTAACAAAGGGCCAGCAAAAAAGAAAAAGAGAAACAAACAATTGACCAGTCAAAGAGATTTCTGCCAAGTTAAAAAAAGAAAAAAGAAAACCAATCGTTCACTTAAGCATGAAAAGTTTAAAATTAAGCAAAAAATGACTTACCTTTAAGAATATTTTAAACAAACTTGATCCCATCCAAACACATGGGTACTACCAGGAAGATAAATATAATTTTAACTTTTTGGTCACTCCAAGTGATAGTGAGGCGTGGGTGGGTTAGTCAACTGAATAGCCAGTGTGTGACCTGCAGACCAAGAGAGTAGGAAGACCAAAATAGAGCCGGACAAGAAAAGAAAGACAGAGACAAACAATCTAACAAAGGGCCAGCAAAAAAGAAAAAGAGAAACAAACCATTGACCAGTCAAAGAGATTTCTGCCAAGTTAAAAAAAGAAAAAAGAAAACCAATCGTTCACTTAAGCATGAAAAGTTTAAAATTAAGCAAAAAATGACTTACCTTTAAGAATATTTTAAACAAACTTGATCCCATCCAAACACATGGGTACTACCAGGAAGATAAATATAATTTTAACTTTTTGGTCACTCCAAGTGATAGTGAGGCGTGGGTGGGTTAGTCAACTGAATAGCCAGTGTGTGACCTGCAGACCAAGAGAGTAGGAAGACCAAAATAGAGCCGGACAAGAAAAGAAAGAGACAAACAATATACAATATATATATATATATATATATATATATATATATATATATATATATATATATATATATTTTAATCATCTCACCCCAAGCAAGGCATTCCACTGCCACTATTACGCATGGGGCTACATAGGGGAAGGTAAAGAGAAGGAGTGGTTAGATATAGGGAATGTCAGGAGGAAGGTGACAGATGAGAAAGGATAGCGAGGATGAGGGTTGGGGAGATGGGAAGAGTGCTTGATAGAATGGGAGCAGGTTAGTGTGTTAGGAGGTGTGTATTGACCTTACATTTAAACTCCTGGAGATTGTAGCCGTCGGGGAAGCAATCGTTTGGAAGAAAATTCCACAGTCGGGAAGTGCGAGGAAAGAAACTGTTGGAGTAGAAGTTACGGCTGCATTTTATCGGTTTCACTGTAAAAGGGTGGGATCTAGTTGCTAATCTAGTATCTCGTGCAAATTCATATTTAGAGGGCACCAGTTATCTAAGTTCATCGGAGCAGAAGATATATATATATATATATATATATATATATATATATATATATATATATATACAACAGCCTTTATTTTTGCATAATTATTTAGTAATGTACAAAATAGAAGATTTTATAAACCCTGTCATAAGAGTCGTTAATATATATATATATATATATATATATATATATATATATATATTCTTGACAACCTAACAGATGTCTTACTTTTGTTAATCACTCATTACCAGATGCTAAATACAGGATCTATGACAGAAACCAGCAAAAGTTGTCGTCCTGTGCCATTCTGTTTGAAAGATAATGCATAAAAGATACTAGAGATGTTCTGTACTGGACTTTAACCATTATTTTGTCAAATCTAACCACCATAGACAATCGAATCTACCTCCCATTAGCATGGGACAGGCTAGCCTCCCAGAGAGTAAAATACTACGCCTCCTTGGCCTTACACTCTCGGCGGACCTCAAATGGAATGACTATATTGAATCCATTGCCAAATCTGCTGCTATGAAAGTCGGCTCCCTGTGCAGGGCCCGGAAATTTTTCCCACCTGAATCTATTCTGCACATATACAAATCTACCATCCGCCCGTGTATTGAATATTGCTGCCATATCTGGTCGGGTGCCCCTGCTGCTCTCCTTGGGCTTCTTGACAAAATACAAAGGAGGATCTGTAACGTGGTTGATACTGACTTGGCAGACCGGCTGCAGCCGCTCTCTCACCGGCGTGATGTGGCTTCCCTGTGCCTCTTCTACAAGTACTTTCATGGCTTCTGCTCCGATGAGCTTAGATCACTGGTGCCGCCTAAGCAGGAATTTACACGAGATACTAGATTAGTAACTAGGTCCCACCCTTTTACAGTTAAACAAATAAGATGTAACCGTAAATTCTACTCCAACAGCTTCTTTTCTCGCGCTTCCCGCCTGTGGAACTCCCTTCTACAAGTCTGCTTTCCCGACAGTTACAATCTCCGGGTGTTTAAACGTAGGGTCAATAGACACCTCCTATCACACTAACTCCCAACTATTCTCAGAACACTCTCATCTACCCAACCCTCATTATCAGTATCCTTACCCGCCTATCACCCACCCTCTGACATTTCCTATATTTAATCAGCCTTTCTCCACTCTACGAAGCCCCCTGCGCAGTAGTGACAGTGACATGCCTTGCTCGGGGTGAAACGCTTATAAAAAAAAAAAAAAAAAGTAATTTTTAATATGGAGTTTCCCACCACTCAGACAGTTAAGTGCCATACGTGATACACGCTTTTAGCGATCATGTCTCGAAAGAGACATGACTGACTGGGCAGAAGATTATCCCACAGTAGGCTACCATGGCTTTCTGCGGTAGACTGGTTGCCAGCCAAGGCTATACAACTCAATATGTCCTGTTATTTGACTCATAGCTAGAGGGAAAAAGACGTATTATATTATTAAGTAGTACTTAATGAGGGATCAGTTTATTACTTCATAACAATATAAAACTGATCCACCACTTTATGCCCAGTAGAAGTTTTAATCATGTTTTCAACTATTATATTCAGTCAGTCAGTTAAGTGCCATACGTGATACACGCTTTGGGCGATCATGTCTCTTCAAAGACATGACTGACTGGGCAGAAGATTATCTTGCAGTAGGTTGCCATTGCTTTCTAAGGTAGACTGGTTGCCAGCCAAGGCTATAGAACCCAATCTGTCCTGTTATTTGACTCATAGCTGGAAGGGGAAGGGATGTATTATATTATTAAATAACTTAATGAGGGATCAGTTTATTACTTCATAACACTATAAAACTGATCCCCAATTTATGCTAGTAGAAGCCTTAAACATGACTTTAACTATTATATTCAGTCAGTCAATTTAGTGCCATACGTGATACACGCTTTGAGCGATCATGTCTTGAAAGAGACATGACTGACTGGGATTATGATTATCCCTCAGTAGGTTGCCATTGCTTTCTGCGGTAAACTGCTTGCCATCCAAGGCTATAGAACCCAATCCGTCCTGTTATTTAACCCATAATTGAAGGGAAAAGATGGGTTAATACCTTTCCCGAGGGTATTTGTGCGTAAGTGAATGCAAGGGGTTTAACTGAAATTCGAACTCCGCACTCCGATTTGTTGTTCCTGGTATCAAGTACACCACAACGCTCATCCTATAAATTTTCTACGCACCGAAAGTATGGGGCACCCAGTGAGGATCGTACTCACTAAGCAGTTGTAACAGGTTCTAGCGAGACAAGCTTGCTAACCATTACACCATTAATTACTATGTATAAATTATTAATTTATTATTTAGCAATGCAGAAAAATAAAATAGAATATTTTATCAACTTTGTCATAATGCTCGAGTTTTCTGTATTTTAAATACATTCTTAACAACCAAATAAATGTCTTACTTTTGTTAATCATTGTGAGTTTTTGTTTTCCTTCCTTGGGAAGATTTTCAAATAATGACTGATTCTTAAATGTCAAGTAGCCTATTTTAAAGAAGGCTTATCAAAATTACCTGCCAGGCTTTGCACTTCCTCTGTGACAATGTTTAAAGAATTGACAGCTGAATGCCGGAAGTATTTTGTTACGTTTTACGAACAATCTGTTTGGATTTTGCCTGTCATTCATGATTATCAGATAGATTGCCGAGATTTATACGGTGTTTCGTTGTTCTACAATTGGTTCGTGACTTAGTATTTGTTCACTAGTTTAGCTTCTTTCACTTCTTATTTAAATCTTTGCCCAAAATTTGAAACCTTTCGAGAACCATCGAGCCATTTATAAAATAAGTCCAAGTCTGGATCGAACATATTATACAGAAATATTTTTCTGGGTGTTAGGACCAGACTTATTCTATTTTTACAGCAAGGCGACCGTGAGAGAACTAGAAATCCTACCAGGAGTTATTATTGTAGAACACAATCTCAATAACCTAAGATATTTTTTTCTTTTTTTAATCAAGGCGGAAATGCCACTGATGTGCAGGGGGCTACATCAGTGTAAAAAGATTAATAAGAAGAGAGTGAAGAGGAAGACGAACCAGTTAGTAAGGAGCAAGAAAAGGATGGGAATACAGGTGTGATGACAGTTGCAAAGGTGGAGAGAAAGGAAAGGATATACGGGGTGTGGAAAGAACTAGAGTCAAGTGGTTAATATATGAGTATTGACATTGCATTTAAATTCCTGGAGGTTGTATCCGTCAGGAAAGCAAGAATATGGGAGTGAGTTCCACAGGCGGTTAGTAAGTCCAAGTCTGGCGAAAGACTATCAATATTGATCAAACATATTATACAGAAATATTTTTCTGGTTGTTAGAACCAGACATTCTATTTTTACAGCAAGGCGACCGTGAGAGAACTAGAAATCCTACCAGGAGATATTATTGCAGAAAACAATCTCAATAACCTAAGATATGTTGATGATAAGGAGTTGACAGCAGACACAGAACGGAAACAGTAATACCCGATAAAAGAAAATAAAGGCGAGAAGAAGGGTACTAAACATTATTTTTAATATAGTATAAAAGAACAGACTAAAATGCGAATTTGAAGATGCCAAAGTCAAGGAAGTAGAAACATTTAAATGCACTAGAATTTTTTGCATTACACTGACGTGTCATAATCCTCACCATATTTAGTACTGTTCAAATTATCGAAACATTTTTGTCGAGATCTACAAACTATCAGTCAGTTAAGTGCCTTACTTAATGAGGGATCAGTTTATTACTTCATAACAATATAAAACTGATCCACCACTTTATGCCCAGTAGAAGTTTTAATCATGTTTTCAACTATTATATTCAGTCAGTCAGTTAAGTGCCTTACGTGATACACGCTTGGGCGATCATGTCCTGAAAGAGACATGACTGACTGGGCAGAAGATTATCCCGCAGTAGGTTGCCATTGCTTTCTGCGGTAGACTGGTTGCCGACCAAGGCTATAGAACCCAATCTGTCCTGTTATTTAACCCATAACTGGAGGGAAGAGACGGATTAATACCTTTCCCAAGGGTATTTGCGCGTAAGTGAAAGCAATGAATTCAGCTGGAATTCGAACTCGGCTCCTCGATTTCTCGTTCCGAGCCGATAACGCACGTCCTCCGCGAACTATAAACTATAAACTACAAACTACACGTTTCCTTAAATTTTGCAAACAGATCGATGGATTTTGAATAAAATGATTTGTTTGGAAAATACTCTGACAAAACTAGACTTCGCAGTTTAATAATTTCTTTAATTTAATATATGATTTCACGGTAAATAATATTGTTTAAGGACATTTTTCTTTTTTTCTTTTTAACAAGGAATAATCAATTCTTAGGGTTTCTTACTCTTGAGTATGCAACACACAACTGGCCATGTGTAAATATTTCTTTCTGGAGCCAAATTCCGTATATTTGAAGGTTTTGGTCTTGTAATTTAAGTACCTAGGAAGTGTTCTAACAGGGGATGGAAAGTGCGACACGGAGATCCGAAGGCGAATTGGCATGGCAAAGGACGCGTTCCAGAAGATGAGCAAAATACTAACACACAGGAAAATCTCAATAGAAACGAAGAAAAGAGTGCTAGACTGCTACGTGATGTCAGTTCTTCAATACGGCAGTGAATGCTGGACAATATCATCGAAAATGAGGACAAAACTGGAAGCGGCCGAAATGTGGTTCTACAGAAGGATGCTACGGATATCGTGGACAAGCATACAAGCAACGACGAAGTGTTAGAAAGAATGGCAACAAAAAGGAAATTGATGCTGAGCATCAGGAAGAGACAACTGAAGTTCCTGGGACATGCAATGAGGAAGGAGAGCCTGGAGAACCTGATACTGACTGGACAGATAGAAGGAAGGAGAGACAGAGGAAGGCAGCGGATAACATATTTGCAGGGTCTGATCAGGTGGATGACGGAACGGGGGTTGCCAGGAGCAACAGGAGCAAAGATACTAAGAGCCACAAGGGATAGGGAGACGTGGAGATCCATGATCGCCTACGTCCTGAAGGGACAGGGCACATAGAAGAAGAAGAATTTGTTTATGTTTCTCGCAACTTCGGTGAGAAATGGAAAGTGAATTCTTGTGCATAAAAAGTTAAAGAAAAACATGCAAAAACTCTATTGCATTTTTATTTAATAAGTATTTGTTATTTTAATTATTAAATTGTTCTTAAAATAGTTAGTGGGAGTATTTTTTATATTACATAATAAAGCTTTTAATTTTTCCAAAAAAGAATTAATGAAAATTTATTATAAGATAATAAAACTAACTCTTACTATCTCGACCTGAGGTACCTCCTTACCTGTTTGCTATTCTCACCGTAATAGGTTTCGATCCATCAATGCATGTCTATTTTAGAAGGTGTGACGGACGGACTAACGAATGCTACAAAATTATATATATAGATTTTTTGAGAAATTTACTGATTCTTTCTAATTGTAAATAAATATGAACGTCCGTTTGCATTCCATTTTCTTTTAAATCTTTAATTTTTCTTCCTGATTACTCATATATTCCGTGCACACTTTTCTCATCATCCTACATCTGAACCATATTTCTGTTATCTTGAGTTTCTTCTTTATCTATGACTAGATAGTCTAGCCTGTTTGATATTAAATAGCAGTTCAGCACTTTTTTCTCTGACTCTAACAAAATTTTCCCGTTCCTTAACTGCTTGTTTTGCATTTGGAAGAGCATATTTATTATTCCAATACGGCTTCAGATTTCGGTGTCACAATTTCCATTCCTAGATATTTAAATTTATCTCCTTGTTTGATTTTGATATCCACCAAATACGTAGTTCTTCTTTTCTTATTGAATATATAGTCGTTTTCTGCTAATTAACCAGGCTTAGGGCCATATCACATCGAAACATCGGTTCCCGTACGACCATCGAACTATTTGAAGAGGTCGGTCTTGTGAATTGTTTATATAGGGTGACAAAAAAAAACGGGAACTTTTTAACAATCCAATAAAACCAAGAGTGTTGGAAGAAAAATATTTTACTCAAAGTAATTGAAACCTTAAAACATGCCATTTAAGAAACAATGATGGGATGTTCATTTTTTAAAAATGACGTCCTGTAGATGGCGTCCTCCTGTACGAATGCATTCTTGAAATTCGCAGTGACAATTCACTGAAATCCCCTGTTCAGTTTCAAAAAGATAAGGTCCGATGATCCCATGTAATGAACCAGCACACCATACTTTCACCATACTAGCGTGTAAAGGACATTCATGAACTTCATTAGGATTTGTATCTGCTTTTTCACGTAACCTGTAAGATAAAAATGAGCCTCATCTGAAATCCATAACTTGCTTAGAAATTAATCGGCATTGTTGCCCGTTCCATCCATGGTTACTAAAATGGCCGAGTGTTTACTTTGTGAGGCCACTGTTTCGCAGTGCTGTCACTTGCTCATGTCTGTCAATACACACTTCAAAAATTCCTGTTTTTTGTGGGGGTCACCCTGTAGCTCTCTTATGGACAGACGGACTAACAGAAGCCAGAGAATATATACATACATATATACATATACATGACATTCATATGAAGTTCTAAATCTAACAGAGTTATTTTAAAAAATGGCTTGGTTTTGTAGGATGTTAGTTCTTTAAGCAGAAGTAACCAATACTGAGTTTAATTTTAAATTCGTGTTGTAAATTTATTATAAGTGATCAATTTACTGAAATTGTTTCAGGTGCAATAGTTTTAAAAATGAACATTTGATCTCACTGATCATGAATAGTGGTTTCGATTCTTGCATGTGCGTTGGTTCATTGGTTCATTTAACCAGCATATCAACCTTCATTAGGTCATTTAATGCTGAAAATCGTTTTCATTTGTTTTTGTTTTGCAAGATTCATTTGGATTTGTTTTTTAAGGGCAGGATCCCCAAGTCCTATCCTTGTTATTTAACCCATAATTGGAGGGAAGGAACGGATTAATACCTTTCCCAAGGGTACCAGTGACTTAAGTGAATGCAGAGTATTCAACTGGAATTCGAACTCGGCTCACCGATTTCTCTTTCCGAGTCGATATCCACCGCACTACAACGCAACGCAACGCAACGCAACGCACATCCGTCCATAAACTCCTACAGCACCTGGTATTCCCAAGCGGTCACCCATCTAAATACTGACCAGGCTCAACTTCGGTGATCGAGCGAGAACCGGTGTACTCAATATGATATGGCCGCAAGCACGCACATCAGTCACTAAACGCTTACAGTACCTGGTATTCCCAAGCGGTCACCCATCTAAGTACTGACCAGGCTCAACGTTGCTTAACTTCGGTGATCGAGCGAGAACTGGTGGATTCTTGTATGATTCTAGACATATGTCTATACTCGCTATCATAAAAGGCACATCGCGGTAGAGTAAAACTTTGCGGGGAGAGCGAGCGAATAATACTGGGTATAGAACTTTGTACCCGAATACATGTTAGTGAATATATATCGACCTGAGGTAATGGTTAAAGAGTTTCTGTTTTATACAATGTTCTTCTTCTTGTATGTACAGGAAGTGGGTGTTTATGACTTTCAGTATGTGGGTCTTTATGGTTTTCTCATTATTTATTATCATGTAAGTCAATTAAGTGCCATACGTGATAAGCGCTTTGGGCGATCATGTCTTGAAAGAGACATGACTGACTGAACAGAAGATTATCCCGCACTTAACTTCCCAACTTAAAAGGAAAAGATATCATCCTCTCCTCTACTCGTAACACTTCGCCTGATAGTAGTAAACTCTAGATCTCTTGTTTTAAATGCCAAAACTGTAGTGTATATTTGTAAATATTTTTATCTAATGTTTTGTGAATTAAATATTTGTCTGTATTAAAACTCTGAGTTTTGGTCTATCAACTTTTTTTATGTTACAATTAACACGTAAGAATGTCAATACCCATCTCTTAACCACTCTGCTCTAGTCCTTTCTACACGACCCTGTATATCTTTTCGTTTCTCTCTACCTTTGCAACTGTCATCACACCTGTATTCCCATTCTTCTCTTGCTCCTTTCTCTGATACCCCCTGTAGGTGGTTCCTCTTTCTCTTTACTCTCCTCCTATCTAATCTTTTTCTCTTATGTAGCGCTCTGGGCATCAGTGGCGTTACTGCCTTGCTTGGGGTGAACCGATTTAAAAAAGTGTCCTTTCTTTTGTCCATTTTCCTTAAAATATTCTGTAGCAAGACATTTTCTAGCAAGAAAAAATGTCGAGCATGAAACAGTGAAATCACTTTCTTAGCAGCAGACTTAGAAATTGATTCGATGAGGTGAAACATTATATCGAAACAACTGCTCGTTTTGCTGAAAGGAAAATTGATTCACTGTGTCGGGCTGGAGTATTTTTCTTGACAGAATCTATCTAAACTTATTTATAAATGGAACTTTGTCTCTGTGTGTCTGTGTGTGTGTATCGTTAACTATAGACTCCAAAATGGCTGAACCGATTTTCTTGAAAATTTTCACTGCTGTACTATAAGCGCCTGCGAGTGTTCTTAGCTAGGTTTTGTGTCGAGGTACCCCCGAAAGATATCAAAAATTGATAATCGAAAAAATCGGGTTATAGAAGGAATGGTCCGATTTTAATCAAATTTGATACACTCATAGACAAAGACATAAGAAACGATATTCAGAAGTTTCAAGGTTGTAGTTCTTACAATAGTACAGAAAATTGATAATATATATATAAAAGACAAGATGTTTGTGTGTGTGTCTGTTTATCTGCCTGTATGTCTGTAATTTTTTCAGCCCTCTTATTTTAGTTTTTGCTTCGGGTTTGGCTCTAAGTAGGTATAATTGTAGTTCATAGTCTCATCCATGATACCATTTACCCAGAGAACTTATTTAGCCTTCAAAATTCAGTTTACGACGAAAAATTCTTATTTGATATCGATACCAAGAATCAAAATTTGACTTACATCCATTCATTTTTCTTTCAGTCTACGGTTTCGCTTTAACTGGAAACAACTATTGCTTTTTAGTCTTTAGTGCCAACGTCCAAAGAGTCTCAGCTCCAGGAACATGGATTAGTTTTAAAGCTTTCATTACATCCGAGCAACGCCGGGCTATACTGCTAGTCTAACATATTTATAAGTATGCCATTCATTCTTGCATTAAATACTGCTGTCACATCAGGTCTTGTATTTCTGTAATGTATTTACAGATTCTTGATAAAATCGAACGAAGGATCTGCAATGTTATAGGTCTTAACCTGGCATCTTGACTTCGCTCACTTTTCCACCGCCGTTACGTAGCTTTCTTGTGCATTTTCTATAAATATTTTTATGTTAATTGTTCTGACGAGCTTTATGAATTTAAGCACAGTACTAGATTGATGGCAAACTTTCATCACTTTATAGTTAGATGTAGCCGTAGGTTCTATGATAACAGTTTCTTCACTCACACTTCTCGCTTGTCGATCTCTCTTCCGACCTCTTGCTTTCCAGTCATGTTTGATTTTCAGAAATTTCAATGCAATGTTATTTTCTGTCTTCTAAAATCCTGTTCTTTTATTGTTTCTTTCTCTCCTTAACAATGTCTTCTAACACTCAGTATTCTCTTGCATCTTAGTGACTTTATTGCCTTGTTTGGGGTGAAATGATACTACTGCATTCTTTAATTGTTTCTAGCTCTTGGAAGGTCTTTTACTTTTCCAACACACGTTTGAATTTTGACGTCTCAGTTTTTCATCATCTCTTAAAACATTTTTGTTACTCCACGAAAAGAAAGATAGATTAAATTGCACTTAAATTAAAATGATGTCTAGTTTGAACCGTTCATTTCAGACATATCCGTTTGAATATGCAAGTAACCTCTTCTGCTCGGAAAGAGAATCTACAAAAAGCCGTTATAAAATTCGGTTGTTGCAGGTTGTTCATGCTCTTGAGTATGAACTCATAGATTAAGGACAATGCCATCCGCCTCTGCATTGAATACTGCTGCCATATCTGGTCGGGTGCTCCTGCTATCTACCTAGGTGTCCTTGACCAAATCCAACGGAGAATCTGTAATGTGAGCGATCCCAACTTGGCAACTAGGATACAGTCGCTTTCTCGGCGGCGAAATGTGGCTTCCCTGTATCACTTCTACAAATACTTTCACGGATTCTGCTCAGATGAAATTAGCCCACTGGTACCCACTATATGATGTGCGTTGTGGCGCAGTGGATATCGGCTCGGAACGAGAAATCGGGGAACCGAGTTCGAATTCCTGTTGAATTCAGTCACTTACGCGCAAATACCCTTGGGAAAGGTATTAATCCGTCTCTTCCCTCCAGTTATGGGTTAAATAATAGGACAGATTGGGTTCTATAGCCTTGGTCGGCAACCAGTCTACCGCAGAAAGCAATGGCAACCTACTGCGGGATAATCTTCTGCCCAGTCAGTCATGTCTCTTTCGAGACATGATCGCCCAAAGCGTGTATCGCGCATGGCACTTAACTGACTGACCCACTATATATAAATTTCATCCAGCCACAAGATTAGCAACTAGGTTCCACTCTCTTACTGTGAAACTGATAAATTATAAACGTAAATTCTACTCCACCAGCTTCTTTTCTCGCACTTCCCGCCTGTGGAATTCCCTTCCGCATACTTGCATTCCCGACAGCTACAATCTTCAAGAATTTAAATATAAAGTCAATAGTCATCTCCTGTCTTACTAACTTACATCCTCTATCTCATGTTCTTTTCTCCGTCCACCCCACTCTCGTCAGTATTCTCTTCCTTCTCATACTCTCTTCCTGACACCCACTGTAACAACATTCCCCCTATGTAATCCCCTGCACAACAGTGGCAGTAAAATGTCTTGTTTGGGGCCACACGATTATAAAAAATAAATAAATAAAATAATTCAAATAAATTAGGTACCATCACTATTTCGCGGGAAAAACAGCATAGCGTAATGAAAAAGTCCACAACCTTAACGAAAATAAAGTTTTATCGTCAAAATATTAATGTTATCATTAAGATGAAAGACCAAAGTATTTTTTAATTATTTTTTGAAATTTTTTAATACTTTCTAACACGTTCGAAATTTTGGTTAAAATCTTGTTTTGTTTACGTCATCGCCTTCTCTAACTTTAAACAGTGCCCGTTTTTTCCGTAGAAAACACATTGATTTAGAAATTCTTGTAAAAATCAAATAATTGTCCGACTTAAATAAAATTTTCAGGACATATTCACAAATGAATGAATTATTTTTTAAATGTCTTTTATAAGAAAATATTGGTAATTATTTTTTAATCTGTTCCACTTCACTTAATTATTTCATGAAAGTTCGCATATAACCTTTCATTTCTCTGAAAAAAAAATTCGAAGTAGGTGTCTTTGGAGAGTGAAAATCCCTTACTTTTTTTTTCTAATTAGTGCCATCTAAATGAAAATCGGCTCTGAATTGAAAAATAATAAATCTAATAAAACTATGACATTGCTAGATTAGAAAAGCTTCTAATTGCTTTTGTAAATAAGTAATATTAAGGACATTATTAATATTAAGGACATTATTAATATTAAGGACATTATTAATATTAAGGACATTATTAATATTAAAGGACATTACTGCCTGAAGAAATAAAAAGTTGAATTTTTACAATAGTTTTTTTCAATTTTTTTACATTTTAATTATTGTAAATTATAATAGTTTAAAATCGTGTAAAATTCTGTATTGGGCTTTTACCTGGAGGTGATATAATAATTAAGTGGAAACGAAATTTATGAATCCAAAATTGCAAAGATTAATAAACGTAGTTACGCTATTATATTTTTGAAATAATTTTCATTTTGTATTTTTTTACTTTATACGTCCCTTAGTTTCATGTATGGTAGACTAAAATTGCCATTATTATGAAAAGGTTACGTAATGTCCCTTCACTTAGATTTATGAAAATTGTCATTTAGGCTCATCTATAGTAGCTGTCATCGCTTCGTCATTCAACAGTTCATTAATCGTTCGATCAGATGAACACGACCAATCGTTAATAATTGGTTGCATATTACTTTTTTTCTCTTTTTTTTTTACTATTCCGTTACACCCAATGGTGTGTCGGGCCGCGTTTTTGCTGTTTCCCTAACAAACTGTTTTTTATGGGGCAAGGTTGTTAGCTCTGCCTCCAACCTTGGACGAAGCTTAATTTCTAAGCGTAGCTTAGATTTGACACATGGCCGAAAGTAGGGGGTACCCAGTGAGGATCGAACTGCTCAGTTATAACGATTCTAGCAAGACGAGCTTGCTAACCATTATACCACGCTGAGATGCCTTTTTATGCTATAAGTAAGTAATATTTCTTTAAAATCAGATTAATTTAACTTTCACTTTTCTAATTTTAATAAAATAAAATGTCAGAAATATTTTTAAATATCTTTAAAATCGATGAAAATGGCTGCTTTTAAGAAAGTTTTAAGAAATCGAAATTAAATGTGACATTCCAATCTATATAATTTGTATCTCAAATACATCAGAATTTTTTACTTAATGGAAATAATAAATTTAATCATTAGGCTTTTAATTAAATCTAAAATGAAATCTTCAAGAATGTTCTTTTTTATTTTAAAAGTTTAATTTTAAACTTACGTATCGAAAATTTATGCCGAAATATTGGAGGTATCTATATAAAATTTCTTAATGTACTACGAATGCCAAAAGACTTATTGGCCGAAATGAAATAATCATAACAACAGACATAAAAATTCTCCTTTCAATGCCTCGTCGTATTTCTTTTTTTAAAACTCTCTGTGATTCAATGAGCAATATTTCAATTTCCTTTCAGGACAGTCTAAGACTGATAATGTTCAGCTTCTTTACTTTAAAAAGTCGATACCTAACCGATGATCATCGAAAGCAGATTGGCCTGTTCGGTATGGCACCATACTGACTGACCGACGGGTCGGGGGGGGGGGGGTTGAAGAAGTGTAAAGAAGCGAGTGACAAATTCGTGCCCTGCGGCGTCAGTTTTGAAATGACAGCGATGCTTTCATTTTCGTGCCAAGAGAGTGTCTTGTCGCCGCGATCGGTCATGCTAAGCGCAAAGAACGCTGGGAAGTCTGCCAGTCAGGATAGACAGAAACGAGACTAGTTGATAGCATTGGACACACACACACACACACACACACACTTGCACACACACACACACACACACACACACACACACACATATACATATACCTTACTTCGCAAAAGCAATTTTAACTACTGCTTAATGTTTATATTAGCTACACGCAGAACTTAATTTTTTTTATAAAACTAGACCCCCAGTAATCGAAAATCTACTCTGAATTGTAAAATAAAAAATCCCATAAAATTAAGATAATATTTAATTACACAGCTTTTAATTACTTTTATGAATAATATATAAGATAATCTATGGACATTATTGCGTTAAGAAAAATGTTTTGGTGAATAATGTATTTTATAGAAATTGTTTTCATTTTCATGTATTTTATAAAATTTATTTTAATTTTCACGTATTTTATGAGATTTATTTTATGAGATTTATTTTAGTTTTCACGCTTTTTATAAGAATTGTTTTCATTTTCATGTATTTTATAAAAATCATTTCTGTTTGCATGTATTTTATAAGAATTGTTTTTATTTTCATGTATTTTATAAAAATCGTTTCTGTTTTTATGTATTTTGTAAGAATTGTTTTTATTTTCGCGTATTTTATAAAAATCGTTTCTGTTTTTATGTATTATATAAGAATTGTTTCCATTTTAATGTATTTCATAAATATCATTTCTGTTTTTATATATTTTATAAGAGTTGTTTTTATTTAATTTTAGTTTTAATAATTTGTAATGTTTTAAAATTTTAAAACATTCAAATTCTCTATTAATTTGTAACGATTTCCATAGAAGGCCTTATCAGAAAAAAGAGCGATAGATAACTATGGTACATTTAAAGCCAAAATACTTAATGTAGGGGCCTCGGTGATGCTTGGTTAATTGGCCTTGTGTCAAACACGTCCAAAGTTCCCACAATTTAAATATCAGAAGGTTGAAATGTGAAAGGATAAAATATTTCGTGTGTATATTAAAGCAAACTTTTTTTTACAGAATGACAAAAAAGTAAGAAGGAAAATGTAAGTGAAATTCGTTAACTGAACAGGAAAATATATTTGTGAAAAGATAATGTTCATTGAGAAAATGCATGTTGCTTTGTAGTAAGATTGTTCGTAGAGGAATGTAGGTATTTAAAATGTCCGCAGAAGTTTAGTGTTCATGGATTGTAAAGACTTTGCTCCTTCCTCTTTTTGTAGATCGCGACAGGCTGAAAGAAAGAGATGGTAAAACAAATAAAGGAGTGGTCTTTAACACGCGTGCTGTGTGCTGTCCTCTTTAGCGGCGTGGTGTGAAAATATATAGAGAAAATTGGACGAAGATGTCGAATATATGACGTGAGCTACATCCGGGTTGGCGTGACCGAGACAGCTTGAGGTTTCTTCCTTACATCGTGGCGAGGTGTTAGTTAACCGCTTCCCCTGACTGACTGACTGTGACCGGTTAGAGACTATCCTTAAATATAGAATCCAGATCACTTGGGGTGGCTCCCAGAACGATTTTTTCTTTAGCAGTGGAATAACGGTTTCTCTGACGTATTTTGAATTTTGCGAATTGATGACCAATCAGAATCCAGAGTTTCGCTTTTCACACTGACTTGTGAAAAAAGAGAGCTTTTTGCTGTGAATCATTTTTTCTTTTTTGGTTAATGGATTATATAGGATTTGTATAATATATTAATATTCCATAAAATATTAAATTAAAGAGAATATTTTTCGTAATTTTAAGATTATTTATTCATATTATATTCCTCAAATAATGCTTTATAGATATGTCTCTCCATGTAAAAATTAGATAAATCTCCTGCTGTCAACGAAGCTGTCGAGATATCGATTACCTAATCAAAGCACCTGTCTTCGTGTTAAAAATGCATTTCTGTGACATTTTAAACTAAGCGTAACTAGTATTTATTTAAAATTAGATGAAGTAAATTTTAAATCAGCTAAAATGCCAAATACAGGTGGGGAATACCAGAATCAAGCAAGTAAAAAAATTTAAATACCTAAGAAGTGTTCTAATAGGAGATGGAAAGTGCGACACAGAGATCCGTAGGCGAATTGGTATGGCGAAGGACGCGTTCCAGAAGCTGAGTAAAATACTAAGACACAGGAAAATTGCACTAGAAACAAAGAAGAGAGTGCTTGATTGCTATGTGATGTCAGTTATCCAATACGGTAGTTAATGTTGGACGATATCGAAAAAACTTGAAGCAGGGGAAAATGTGGTTGTACAGAAGGGTGCTGCAGATATCGTGGACCGAGCACCGCTATATAAGCTATTTTAAAATAAAACTGTTGGAAAGAATGGCAACGAAAAGAAAATTAGTAGTGAGCATCAAGAAGAGACAACTGAAGTTCCTGGGGACATGCAAAGAGGAAGGAGGGCTTTGAAAACCTGATACTGACAAGCCAGATAGAAGGAAAAAGAGACAGAGGAAGGCAGCGGATAACATATTTGAAAAGCCTGATCAGGTGGATGACGGAACGGGGGTTGCGAGGTATAACAGGAGAAAACATACTAAGAGCCACCAGGGATAGGGAGACGTGGATAACCATGATCGCCTACGTCCTGAAAAGACAGGGTACATAGAAGAAGAAAAAGAATGTTTCTTTTAAATAAATTTTTAGAAAAAATATTTTTATTTTGAAAGATTTTGTTGAGAAAGAGAAATTATATTGTGAAGCAGGTTGTTAAAATGGCACTAAAATCAGCAAGTTTTAGTGACTTCAAAAAGAAAAAATCTTCTTTCAAACAATTTAAATGACTACTGAACTACTATTTTGCTTAAAGGAAATATAAAATTTGATTTATTAGCTTGAATTAAAAACTAATATAACAGCTTCAAGAAACATTTTTATTCATTTGAAACCATAGGTATACCATTTCTGTGGCAGTTTTTATAAATAAGAGTTTCTTCTATGTGCCCTGTCCCTTCAGGACGTAGGCGATCATGGCTTGTTACGTTTCCCTATCCCTGGTCGGTCTGAGCACGCCTTCTCCTGTTATACCATGCAATCCTCGTTCCGTCATCCACCTGATTAGGTCCTTCAAATATGTTATCCGTTGCTTTCCCCTGTCTCTTTTTCCCTGTATCTGGCCTGTTAGTATCAGATTCTCCAAGCCCTCCTTCCTCATTGCATGTCCCAGGAACTTCAGCTGTCTCTTCCTGATGCTCAGTAGTAATAAGTCTGGTTTAATAAATTTGATTCTGTTAGTATGTTGGTATCGATTGTAAGTAGCTTTCTAATGCTACTATGATTCTTATGCTAGTATGCTTAAGAACTTACATTTTTAAATTTCATTCACTCCTTACGATTGTTGGAGGTATTATGAATTATTCTTTTTCTCTTTGTTATGTCGACAAGTATAAATGAATAACTCGACAACAGAATCAGAATATAAGTTGTATTCCGCGGAAAGACGGTTAGTATGTACAGAAGTGATTAGTAATATTTACAATAGAAAAGATACAAGAGTCCAATCCGTCATAAGACGTGTGTATACGTAATTACTTCCGGTACGCCATCGGAAGTGTGACTAACTCTCCACTGACTCGCACTGACTCTCAAATGACTCTGTACGACTCATTATTTAGTCGTCCCTCCCATGGTCAGTTTATATCTGGGATTTCCGGGCTATATGGCCCGGCCAAAAAATGTCTGTTCATTTTTGCCCAGTCGTGCTTCTACCCTTCGGCGGAACCACGACTGGGTTATTGCTCTCTGCTTCCGAGCAGAGAGCACCCTCTACCCGAAGGCAGAGGGCTGACAGTGTCGTAGAGTCGTCAGTCTAGTGACTCGGTACGACTCATTATTGAGTTGTCCCTCCCAGTAAGGGCAACATGTGACACATGGTCAGTTTAGACTGGGATTTCCGGGCTATATGGCCCAGCCAAAAAATATCTGTCTATTTTTGCCCAGTCGTGTCTCTACCCTTCGGCGGAACCACGACTGGGTTACTGCTCTTTGCTCGGAAGCAGAGAGCGCCCCTCGCCCGAAGGCAAAGAGCTGACAGTGTCGTAGAGTCGTCCAGCGACTCGGTACGACTCTCCCTGTAGAGAATCCACCATTGCTATGTATAGCAATGGGAACAGTCCATTATGTAGTCAAATAGGAGCGGCGCCCTAACACTCTTTTATTACTCTTTTGGAACTGTGTGTTTACACCCCCCCTTACATTTTAATCGGGACTGTTGTTATAACAGAGCAGATTGACACCACTTGGCTCAGATTGACTTTGAGCATTGCACACTAAGTTATAATTTTCTCGCTCACTTCTGCTGTTCCTATCAATGCTTGGAAGAAAAGTGTGTAGTGTGGTCGTCTCAGCACACTACAAAGATTCAGTTTGTGGCCATGACTTGTGCTACTTTTTTTTCTTTTTTACAACCTCTACCCTCACCCTTGCAACTTTTTCTTCTTCAAATATCAAATTCTACTAAAACAAAAACAAGATTTTTCAAGACAAGAGAAAACCAAAATATTTTTCAAAACACAAGAGAATAAGACAAAGTAGCGCTCGCTATCCCCAAAAATAATTTTTCAGAAAAAAGGGAAACGAAGGGATAAAGTTTCTGGCTTCAAAAGCGGATTATTTCGAATGTGATTAAATGCTGAATTGATATGTTTTGTAGTTTTCTTTTTATGATATGAGTCCAGATACTCTTTGCTCAGACTTCTTAAATAATGGAATTCTATTATAATTTCGCTTATCCTTCTCCTCGTTACTTTGCACTGCCTTTACGTCTTGCTGATAGTGCATAAATAATAGGCTATTCTATTTTGATCACGACGAAAAAGAGAAAAATTCTACTTACTTTCCGCGCACAATGAAGTAATAAAGTAGGGTTGACAGAACATTTTAATAGCTGTTTTAGTGAAATAGGAAAAGTTGTAATTTTCAAACTTTTTCATTTGGACCCACTTCTTAAAATAACAACCCACATTAATATTTATGATTGTCATTGTTGTTAAGCTCAAACATTTAACGATGCGATAAGGAAGAAGCAGATAATTTATTATCAGATTTATTGCCATGAGACTCAATCATTAGCTGAAGAATTAAAATTAATGAGAAAATTAAAATGGAAATAAACATAAAATTTTCACGGGTTAAAACTCGTAAAATATAATTTTAAATTAGATTTTGAATAATAAAGTTGATAAACAGACCGAAAATTATTTATGAATCAAATAAAGCCTCAAAATTATGATCTCTGTCAACGTATGAGCCTTTAAAATAAAAAATGGCGCCTAGCAAGCAAAACGAGAGTCGCTAAATTCCAGCATTTGTTTCTTCACCGACAAAGCATAAAGTAAATACATTCAAATTGGAAATGTTAAAAATCAATGCTAAAAAAATACATAGAACGTTCTTTTAAAGTAGTACGAGTGTGTCTGTGTATGTTAATGGCTTCATTAGTAATCTCCGCATTCCTGTCTGGTCTTCTGAGAGGCAGTTGTATAATTAGATGGAAATTCCACCATTTTTATCACTCTCTGAAAAGAAGAAAAATTAGACAATGCATTTAATTTAAGTATATATCTAATTATTAGTAATGAAACCAAAGAAATAAAAATTATTGAACTGTCCAAGAAGCAATAAAAATCAATTCGTAATAATTCTTGTAATATCTAATTAAATGATAATTTACACTTTTTACTGTTAGTGGCTATCTATACACACACACACACACACACACACACACACACACACACATACACACACACATACACACACACATATATATATATGTGTGTGTATGTGTGTGTGTATGTGTGTGTTATATATAAAACGCAAGATGTTTGTATGTGTGTGTGTCTATCTGTATGTTCTTTATACAAATTCACAATTTTTTTCTGATTCTCACCAAACTTTACACAAATATTCTTTAGGCTTCTGGTCAGGTCATGAGGTACTTATTATCTCTGATTTCCCTCCGATATCGGAAATCCATACCCCGATATCCGATCAGGTCTGATCAAGATCAGGATTTCAGCACTTTTATCGTGGTTCTTGCTGCAGAATTTGCTCTAACTTGGTTAAATTTTAGTTTTTAGTCTCAAACATTAGTAGATCTTCTCAGACGACTCATTTTCGCCGATATCGGAAAACGATACCCCCGATATTCTATCGAATCTGATCAAAAACCGATATTGAGCCATCAAAATGGCTTGTCTGGCCTGTTGCTCGTATGCCTGTCTTCTAAGGCAGATCGCTGATCTTTCCTGCTGACGCTTGCTCAGTCACATTTGTGTTTGTTCAACAACCACAGAGCCCACATGTGGTTTATATTGCAACTATGCTCTGTTAGGCCAATCTCTACTTCAGACAACTGCTACGGAAAATTTTTGTTTTGCAATACTCCAGAGCCGTCATAAACATAGGAATATGATATGAATTAAGTTAAAGGCGGGGTTTAGCTTTTGCCAGGGTGGAAAAAAGATTCAGTGATAAAAATAGCCTAAAGTTATAATTAAATTAAATTCAGATCCAGGTTTATCTTTTAGATATTTCTTTTACATCTCTATGTCCTCATAAGACGTGGCTAAACAGGGCTTTCCACGACTTCCTCTCCTTTGTAGCTCTTAGAAATGTTTTTCTGCTTACCACCCTTCCTACACTGTGTTCTGGAAGCCTGTTGCGCAAACTTGTAACTGCTCACTGTTTTCCTTTTGTACACTTGCCTTTTCGATATCCTGTGAGTATCATATACTCCAAGTTCACTTTCCTTATTATATGTCCCAGAAATTCCAACTGTCTATGTACGATTCTATTTCAGTAAGTTAATTGTCATATGTGCGTTGTGGTGCAGTGGATATCGACTCGGAACGATAAATCAGAGAGCCGAGTTCGAATTCCAGATGAATTCCTTGCATTCACTTACGCACAAATACCCTTAGAAAAAATGTTAATCCGTTTCTTCCGTCCAGTTATGGATTAAATAACAGGACAGATTGGGTTCTATAGCCTTGGCTGGCAACCAGTCTACCGTAGAAAGCAATGACAACCTACTGCGTGATAATCTTCTGCCCAGTCAGTCATGTCTCTTTCGAGACAAGATTGCCCAAAGCGTGTATCACGTATGACACTTAACTGACTGATGAATTGTCATATATGATGGGCGATCATGTCTCAAAAGAAAACACGACTGACTAGGCAGCAAATTTTCTCACAGTAAGTTGCTGTTACTTTCTGCTTTAGACTGGTTGCCAGTTAAGGCTATACAAATAATCTGTACTGCTATTTAACCCATAGCTGGAGGGAAAAGAAACGAATTAATATCTTTCCCAAGGTTGTTTGCGTGTAAATAAATGCAACAAACTGAACTGAAATTCGAAATCGGCTCTCCGATTTTTCTTTCCGAACCGATATCCACTGCACCATAATTTGTCGCCATTTCCTTGAAATCTTCCTCACATTTTCAGTCTATGATACTCTCAGCATCCTTCCACTGCGTCAAGATTCTTCATAATTTGTGAGGAAATTACCCATTACTCAGGGCATTTGGAAGGATTAATAACACACAGAAATCTATAGTTCTTTTTTTGTTTCTAACGAAATTTTCCTTTTTCTTAAATTTTCGTTGACTTTGGAAAGCATTATTCTCTATTCCAATGTTTCGAGGCGATGTATGACGTGGATTCGACCAAATGGTATAATACTGATGCCGAGAATAATCTTAGAAGATTGCTGCAATAATTTTATATACTACTACAGATTTCAGTAAGACTACGTCGTCTTCATGCGATATATTTCTTGTTAGTGTTATCTTTGTTCAACGCAATAAAGACATAAGTGGTGACGAGGATTCGAATTCACACGGCAAAAGAAAACATTTTCTCTCTCGCTTAACATAACAGTCAGTTAGTTAAGTGCCATACGTGATACACGCTTAAGCGTTCATGTCCCAAAAGAGATGACTAGCTGGGCAGATTTTTTCCCTCAGTAAGTTGCCAATATTTTCTGCAGTAGACTGGCTGCCAACCAAGTATACAGAAACCAATCTGTCCTGTTATTTGACCCATAGCCGAAGAGAAGAGACGGATTAATACTTTTCCCAATGGTATTTGCGCGTGTGTGAATGCAAGGAATTGAACTGGAATTCGAAATCTGATCTCCGATTTCTCGTTCCAAGCCAATATTTAATGCACCATAACGCACATCCTGACTGAACATCACAGTAGCGACAGAAAATTCGAATTCACATGAAAAAGAAAAAAAATCTTTTTCTTCTTAGATTGTGCGAATATAATACACAATGGAAGAATTGAAATTAAGTATTCTGTGTTGATAATGTACACAATAATTTACACCATAAATAGTGTCCGCGCAGCACGTAATCTGTTCAATGAAACACCGTCAAAGATTAACACTCCCGAATCAGACATTGTCTTGAATAGGATTTGATCTCATCTCAAATAATCGGAAAAATATGGCCGCCTTTTATACACGTCGCATTGAATATTTTGAGCTTCCTGATTGGTTAAGCCTTCTATTGGTGGACTAAAAAAAGGGATTGGTTCTTCGGGGTCAGCACAGTATATAGTATGTACCAAAAAAAAAAACAAAGTCCAACATTCTGTCACAGCAAGAATTCCAGGGGACATTGTTATAACTAATAGACAAATACGGAAAAATGGTAGTTAAATTGAGAAGGAAGCTCCTGCTATAATTTTTGACCAAAAAGGAATTTCACAGGATGCTATTATTTTATTATTATTTCACCCCAGCAAGACAAAAATACCACTGGTGCGCAGACGGTTAACGTTAGAGAATAAAATCATACAAGGCATGTCGAAGAAAGATAAAAGATGGATATGAAGCAAGTAGAATAAAGATGGCAATTTACGTTGCATTCAAACTCTTGGAGACTGTAACTATCACGGAAGTAAGCAAATGGAAGTGATTTCCACAAATGGTAATTTCCACAAATGGTAAGAAACTGTTAGAGTAGAAGAGGTAGTTATATTTATCTCTTTAGACGGTAAAAGGGTGGGACCTAGATTACAATCTAGTAGTACCGTAACACTATCTTTGCATGTGGAAAAATGTAACCCTAGTTATAGTACGACGGAGCGAAAGAAATTATTATTAGTTGTGTTATTAATTCTGCAGATCATTTGTTCCAATATGAGTAGAGAGTAAAATAAGCCTAATCTAAACTTATTTATAAATGGAACTTTGTCTCTGTATGTGTGTGTATGTGTGTGTCTGTGTGTCCGTTACCTATAGACTCCGAAACGGATGAACCGATTTTTTAAACAGTTGTACTATAAGCGTCTGCTAGTGTTCTTCGCTAGGTTTTCTGCCGAAGGTACTCCCGATAAATATCGAAAATCGATAATCGAAAAAATCAGTTTATATAAGGAGTGGTCCGATTTTAATCAAATTTGATACACTCATAGACAAAGACATAAGAAACGATATTCAGAAGTTTCAAGGTTGCAGTTCTTACAATAGTGCAGAAAATCGATAATATATATATATAAAGAAAGATGTTTGTGTGTGTGTCTGTTTATCTGCCTGTATATCTGTATTTTTTTCAGCCCTTTTATTTTAGTTTTTGCTTCGGGTTTGGCTCTAAGTAGGTATAATTGTAGTTCATAGTCTCATCCATGATACCATTTACCCAGAGGACTTATTTAGCCTTCAAAATTCAGTTTACGACGAAAAATTCTTATTTGGTATCGATACCAAGAATCAAAATTTGACTTACATCCATTCATTTTTCTTTCAGTCTACGGTTTCGCTTTAACTGGAAACAACTATTGCTTTTTAGTCTTTAGTGCCAACGTCCAAAGAGTCTCAGCTCCAGGAACAAGGATTAGTTTTAAAGCTTTCATTACATCCGAGCAACGCCGGGCTATATTGCTAGTAGATAATAACATTGTTTATTGTCGGTTTCAATATGAACGCAGCTAATAACTTGTGAAAAAAATATATTGCAATTTTTTTTAGAATCTTGATAACTGACTGGGAAGTGAATTGAGAAAACATTTTGCAGGTGTAAGGGACAGGTCAGATGGGGTCATCATATTGTTAGCCATTGTGTGAAAAAGCGGAGGCCTTACAGCGGGCGATAAACTGAAGCCAAAATATTGTTTCAGGATTGTCATGAACTTTTGATGAGGTCAAGTAAGGTTAATTCCTCAAAATTATTGAATTCGCTGAGAACAGATTTTAAAGTCGCAAAAATAAATTATGTAATGAAAAGGAAAGAAAACGAAAAAATGATATCATTAAAAAATATTGTTACTTCATTGGTTAAACTAAAGGAATGATGTAGCTCCGCCTCAAAGTGTGAAGGCGAGAGTGACTTAATTGGCTGAAGACTTGATTTGCATGGAGATCCCGTGTCCGTCATACCTCCTCCAAGAAAAATGTGAACTCAGAGAGCCAAGATCACTCGGGAGCGCAGTCGGCACACAGTTGCAGAGTCAGTTCCAGTTGGAGCTGAGTCTTGGGACCAGTCGAGGTGTAACGACAAAGGAGGAGATCGTTCCCAACCGGGAGCCACGACCGTATAAGACAGAGACGGTCGCCTCCGATAGAGTTCCTGACTAAAGATGTAAAGAGACAAAGGTAGCTGCCACGCCGTTGGGTGCCAAAAGTAGAGACAGTGACGGTTGCCAAGCCGTGGAGGCTATCTGTAGAGACAGAGACGGTTGTCTCCTACAGAGCCCTGGCTGAAAATATAAAGTAACAGAAAGAGCCGAAAAGAATAAAAGTCAAACAACGCGCCTCTGATACAGTCCTGGCTAAAGATATAAAGAAACAGAAAAGAGCCAAGAAAGAGTTAAAGTCAAACAACGAACCAACCAGACAGAGAGTTGCTGCGATGAGCTAAGGCAGACAAGACGAACTTACCACCGCCGTTATCCACACACACAAAGACCACTCTTTGGCAGTTTCCGTAAAGCTTCGGTGAAAATCGTCAATAAGACATTTTGAATCGTCACAACTTGAGAGCTCCGATTGGAGTGATAAACGTTACCAAGCAAAAGTTTGAAGTAATGTTGAGAAGACAAACATTACTCTTAAACGAAAACTTTCGCTCTGTTGTAAAGATAAAACATTGACGACTGTTATATTCTATTTCTTTTTGTTTCTTTCTTTTTTTTGTTTTATTTGTATATAAAGGCTTTTTCCGCAACTCATTCAGGCGTCATTCAATTTACTTTTGGGGCCGTTCTCATTAACCCAATTGTGCGCGCGCGTCCGGTCTGGTTAACGTGGTAAAGAGACAGCTAGCAAGATTTCAACGTGACTTCCTTAGGATCAAAGTTCACAGCGTGGGTGAAGAAGAACACTTTTGTAATAGACGACTTGAAAACCAGCTACAGTTTCGAAGCCATCACGACGAGTGATGACCCGAGAGCATTCGTCACAGCACGAGTAAATATATCTGGTCGAGGTACCGGACAAAAAGTTCATCAGAGCTGTTGCCACGAAAAGATTGTAGAAAAGACAGATGGAAACCATATCACTTCGGTGAGAAAGTGACTGAAGGCGGGCTGCCAATCGATTATTTTGCAAATCTTTCTTTGGATTTTAATCAAGAACCTCAGAATTGCCAGACACCTGGCAAGATACGGCAACAGTAGTATTCAGTGGTAGATTTATAAGTGTGCAAAATAGATTCTTGTGAGGAAAACCTCCTGGTCCAACACAGTCAACAAACCTTTCTAGTCAAAAGGAATTATTGTATTAGGAAGAAGAAAATACGTACAGCAAACTGTTCATCGGCCATTATTAAGGATATTTGGTTCCAAGAAAGATATTCTCACGCATACTGCAAAAAGATTACAACGTTAGACTATGGTTTTATTTAACTATAAGTACAAGATAGAATTTTCACCGTCTAAAACATAGAGCACGCAGATAGCTTATCCAGACTGATATAAAAAATTAAAGAAGGTTTTAAAAACACCGTGATTGCTTCATTTGAATTCGAAAGCGAAATTAAACGTCTGAAAAGAATGATAATGCCGTTAATGTTGCTAAAAGGGATTTTGAAACAATTCCACTTAGGACATCTTGGAATAGTGAAGATAAAGTCCTTGATGAGAAGCTATGTTTATTGGCAGAAGTTGGACGAAGATATTCAAGATAGAAAATTTTATGGTTATGATTCAGCAGCAAAGTCATCACCTATAAATTATCAGGTATGGCCGAGCACTGATAACCCATGAGCGAGACGACATAAAGACTTTGCTGGATCATTAAATGGCTTATACTATTTAATTGTAATCGACAATTTCGCAAAAAATCCGAGATATTGAGAGTTAAACGACCGACTACTGCATTAACGATTAAATTTTTGCGCGAACTTTTTACAAGGTTTGGAGTCATAAAAAGGCCAAATGTAGATTTAGAACTAAAACGCAAGTAAAAATAGCAAGATCGGATGAGCAAAATCACGGTATGAGGAAATTTTTAGAGGTAAAAATACTCAAACAGACAGTAAAAATGCAGCTCGATAGTGGATCTGACATAAGTATAATAAACACAAAAACGTGGCGAAAGCTGAATAAACCAATCTTGAGGAAGGCGAATAAAGTTGCGAAAACAGTTACAGGAAAGAAAATCAAATTCGAGGGTGAACTGATTCTCAATGTCAACTTTAATAACCAAACTAAAAAAATAAAAATGTTCGTCATGAATGGAACAGACAATTTGTTTGGGACGGATTGGATTAATGAGTTTGATTTGTGGGATCTGCCCATAAGTGCTTATTGCAAGAATATAAAAGAAGACACGACTGACGATATAAACGTATTGAAGGCGGAGTTAAAGAAAGATTTCCCAGAAGGATTTGCAGAAGGATTAGGCAGGTGTACTAAAACGGCTGCAAGAATGAAATTAAAAGAAGACGTGACACCTGTATTCAAGAAATAAAGAAATGCGCCTTATGCGGCTATCAGCAAAATTGACGCTGAATTGGAGAGATTAGAGAAATTAGGCGTATTGTCAAAAACCGAATATAGTGACTGGGCCGCGCCAGCAGTTTATGTGAAAAAGAAGTTGAGGGATATCAGGATATGCGCTGATTTCTCTACTGGGTTGAATAACGCCATTGAGGACTACCATTATCCTCTACCGAGCCCAGAGGAATTATTTTCTAGGTTAAATGGCGGGAAATTTTTCACAAAGATCGACCTCAGTGAGGCATATCTTCAAATCCCGGTTGAAAATGAAAGTTCTAAGTTATTGTGTATAAATACCCATAAGGGATTATACAAATACGAACGGTTGGCGTTTGGGATAAAACGGCTCCAGCGGTTTTCCAACAGACTATGGACAATATGTTAGATTGACTATTGCATACCTCGATGATATTTTAATCAAAAGTGTAACGGTCGAGGAACACAAAGATCATCTGCGTGAAGTATTCAAAAGAATACGCAATTATGGTTTTAAAGTCAAGGAGAGTAAATGTGATTTTTTGTTAAAGGAAATCAAATACCTAGGCCATATTGTGAATAAAGATGGTAAAAAACCAGATCCTAATCGCTCTTATGCGATTCGGAACATGCCGGAACCAAAAGACGTGAAAACTCTACAAAGCTTCTTGGGTTTGGTGAGCTATTATCAAGCTTTCATCCCGAATTTACATAAGTTGCGTCCGTCGTTGAATGAATTACTGAAAAAAGACAAAGTATGGTGCTGGTCAAAGGAATGCAAGCAAGCGTTTGAAGAAATCAAAGATAAATTAACATCAGATTTATTTTTGACACATTACGATCCTAAGTTAGAAATCGTAATAGCGTGCGACGCCAGCGCATACGGGATCGGCGCATGTATTTTACATAGGTGGAAGGACGTAGAAATGAAGCCGATAGTACATGCAAGCAGATCACTACTGCCGGCTGAACGTAGCTATTCGCAAATTGAAAAGGAAGCATTGGCAATAATTTTCGCGGTTACCAAATTCCATAGATATATTCATGGGAGACATTTTACTCTTCAGACGGATCACAAACCGCTGTTAACCATTTACGGTTCCAAAAAAGGACTCCCCACGTATACTGCGAACCGGTTGTTGAGATGGGGTACCTTACTATTAAATTACAACTTCGACTTACAATACCTACCATCAGGCAAGATTGGGCACGCAGATGGGTTGTCTAGGCTCATCCCAAAATCTAGCGAACCTTTGGAGGACACGGTAATAGCGACACTTAGATCTGAAGTAGAAGTAAAAAATACGCTTACGGAAACTATCAGAGAATTACCTGTGTCATTATCAGACATCAAGAAGGAAGCATTAAAGGATGAATACATCAAAGAGGTAAAAACAAAGCTAACGGAAAAGGACCAGCGAATTTCAGAAACATTCTCAATCTGTGACATTGTATTATTATATAGTGAAAGAGTGGTGATACCCAAGGTATTACAGAAAAGAATTCTAAAAGACTTTCATACGGGACATCCAGGAGTGAACCGGATGAAGAGCTTGATGCGGTCCTACGTATACTGGCCGAGCATGGACTCAGACATCGCGTCCATGGTTGGTAAATGCGAAGGTTGCGCTCTTGCAACGAAATCGCCCCAGGTATTACAGAAACCCTGGCCTAAAACAGACAGACCATGGTCAAGAGTACATATTGATTTTGCCGGTCCGATTGGGAAAATATATTATTTAATAATAGTAGATAGCTATAGCAAGTGGCCTGAGGTTTTCCAAATGAAGCGACCCACGACGGAAAACACTGTAAGCAGACTACACGAGCTATTCGCGAGATTTGGTGTCGTGGACACAATTGTGACCGATAACGGAACGCAATTCACGTCGACGGATTTCAAAGAGTTTTGCGAAACGTTCCAGGTGGAACACATAAAAACCCCACCTTATCACCCACGTTCGAAAGGATTAGCGGAAAGGTTTGTGGACACCCTGAAAAGAGCACTAAGAAAAGCAACAGGGACACCCACGAAAAAGGCTTTGCAGTTATTTTTGCAAGTGTATAGAATTACACCAAACAAAGCCGCGCCGTCAGCCAAACGATTTAACTTGAAACAACGTAACCAATGTGTATATCTGTCTGCAATTCACTTTTTTTTTTAATCATTTCACCCCAAGCAAGGCATTCCACTGCCACTATTGCGCTTGGGTGGAGTGTGAACCGGGCGATAGATAGATCTATCTACTCCCCAATTGAAAAAAAAAACAAAACAAGAAAACAAAGTGAGAAGATTGGAAAAGAGAAAGCCAGAAACCACGTCCTAAACAGGGAACAAGGGATGAGCCTCTTAACCTGTTCAATAGACATGGGTGGAGTGTGAACCGGGCGATAGATAGATCTACTGTTTAAATAAGAAAATTTCCTTGTCACTCTTGTTTAATATATTCATTTTTCTGTTTCAATTTTCACCAACTTTATTTGTTTTTTCCCCATTGTTTGCTTTTTTATTTATTAAAATCTATTGCTTTTAGTTTAAACTTTTTTATCTTGTAGGCTTGATTTTATTTTCAAAGAAAATAAAGTTCAGTGAACTTTATCTCTTTTTCATTTTTTTTTTCATTTTTTTTTTTTTTTTTTCGCCGAATTTTTATTTATTACTTTCATTGAAATCAATTCTTTTGTCGTTGGACTAATTTATTTATTTTAAACCTTTTTTGAATTATTTTATTGTAAATTATTTGTGATATATATAATTTAAATTTTTTCTCGTTTTTAAGTTTTGTGTATAAACTTGAAACTGGTGGATGAAGAAATTATTTTTGCCCTTTTTGGCGTTTGATTTCCTCTCTCCCAATCCACTTTATTATTATTTATACAAGAAAATTTTCCCGCTTGTTGACTTTTTTCAATATGGCCGACAAAAGTTGATACGTTAGAAAAGATCCCTTTGGTGCTGTTTCAAAGGCAGACTCAGCAAATAAAAGTGTTTCGATATGAGGCACACGGGAGAAATCAGCCCAAATATGGAAGATTCAAAACAATGAAGATGATAAGAAAGACAAGTATACGTAAGAATATGCCCCCCCCCCCATGTAAGCGACGTAAGGCCGCCGGGGATTCGCTCTCATTCTTGAAGTCTCCCCCCTAGTTGTACGATAAATACCGTAGAGTTCTGGAAAGGAGTAAAAGCTACGACTATCTCTAAAAATAGGATTTTTTTTTTGTAACTCACGTAAATTGCGGATGTGCGTTGTGGTGCAGTGGATATCGGCTCGGAACGAGAAATCGAGGAGCCGAGTTCGAATTCCAGCTGAATTCATTGCATTCACTTATGCGCAAATACCCTTGTTATGGGTTAAATAACAGGACAGATTGGGTTCTGCAGCCTTTGCTGGCAACCAGTCTACCGCAGAAAGCAATGGCAACATATTGCGGGATAATCTCCTGCCCAGTCAGTCATGTCTCTTTCGAGACATGATCGCCCAATCGTGTTTCACGTATAGCACTTAACTGACTGATAGAATATAACAGTTGGAGACATGATTAAAGCTTCTACTGGGCATAAAGTGGGCGATCAGTTTTATATTTTTATGAAGTAATAAACTGATCCCCCACTAATTACTGCCTAATAATATAATACATCTCTCCCTCCTCTAGCTATAAGTCAAATAACAGGACAGGTTGGGTTCTATAGCATTGGCTGGTTACCAGTCTACCGCAGAAAACAATGGCAACCTACTGCGGGATAATCTTCTGCCCAGTCAGTCATGTCTCTTTCGAGACATGATCACCCAAGCGTGAACCACGTATAGCTCTTAACTGACTGACTGAAATTACAAAAGTTTGCAAAGAAAATTACGTTGGTCTTCGTGGTCGACAAATGTTCGCACAAAATTTGTCGCCCACTAAAGACACAGTGACCCGATTACTGATGTCCCTGGGGGTCAAATCCCAAATAATGACAAAATGAACGAATTTTTTAATGTAGAAACATTGTTTTGAGATCGCTCGAAGAGAGTTGAACACAGAAGACATAATATTGAAGACCGAATACGAAGCTCAAAGAAGGGTCGGTAGCAGTATATGAGGTCCTAACTCTACCAGCTTCAAGGGTGACGACCTGGCGGTACACTCAGATACACCTATGACGAATAAAGAGAAGAAAACTGAGCATCTTTGTGAAAAAATCCAGCAGATGTGCAAACTAAAAAAGCAAAGAGGGACACCAAGTAGGGGAAGAAACCCAAGTCAGTGGGGGTTCCGGGCCCCCGTCAGTTTCTGATTCACCTTCCACATCACATAAAAACTGACTTCCCCACCAGCAATGACAGAATCATTGATGATTCTCCTTCAACAATGATTATCCTCAGAAACACGCCATCTCTAGCTCCTGTCCTTTCCGCTTCAGCCTCATTAGGCTCTTCTCCGACATTTACATTTTTCTACCCTTATAAGCGGTAGACATCTAAAACGCAAAGAAGTTCTTACAATATTTGTTTATATTTCTGAGATGAGATAGTATTTACACTATTTACATTATTCGAACTATTGTCCTCATCTTGGTTGTACGACGTTTCGGCTGTTGTACGTTCCGGCCTTTCTCAGGTGATAAGAATTTCGAACCCTTTATTACCATAAACACCAAAAATTGCAATATGAACTCTGGTGAAAAATGATTACTGAACATTATGTTTATAAGTCCCAGAAACTCAGTCGTTGTTGTTCTTAAGGTTCTTTAGTCTACGGCAGGGGTCGGCAACATTTTGGAGAGAGTGGGCTAGACAGCTGTGCAGTGTCCAGGTAGCAGGGCCGCAATATCAAACACTAGCAGTATAGCCCGGCGTTGCTCGGCTGTAATGAAAGCTTTAAAACTAATCCATGGTTCCTGGAGCTCAGACTCAGCCTAAAGAATATTTGTGTGAAGTTTGGTGAGAATCAGATAAAACAGACACACACACAAATATCTTGCCTTTCATATATATATATATATATATATATATATATATATATATATATATATATATATATTATTAATATTCTGCACTATTGTAAGAACTGCAACCTTGAAACTTCTGAATATTGTTTCTTATGTCTTTGTCAATGAGTATCAAATTTGATTAAAATCGGACTACTCCTTCTATAAACCGATTTTTAATTATCCTTCAATTATCGATTTTTAATATTTATCGGGGGTACCTCAACACAAAACCTAGCTAAGAACGCTCGCAGACGCTTATAGTACAACTGTGTAAATTTTAAAGAAAATCGATTAGCAGTTTCGGAGTCTATAGGTAACGGATATACACACAAACACACACAAAGAGAGACAAAGTTCCATTTATAAATAAGTTTAGATAGATACTATAATAAATGGTCTCGACCTCTGCCCGCTCTGTCCAGAAGGCTGCATTGGTCTGAAAGTTTAAAGAAATGATAATGAAATTAATATTATATTATTTAAAGACAGTTCCTTATTTTACTCCAGGACTAACAAAACAACAAATGTAATTCTTTACTACAAACAAAATACAGTTAAAAATGGCGAATTATTTAATAAGACACTTATTTCTCATTATCGTCGCACATCAGATGTAATATTTGTCTATGACAGGAAGGGTTACAGCCTATCACGTTGAATACACGCTCGATCACCGAAGTTAAGCAACGTTGAGCCTGGTCAGTACTTAGGTGACCGCTTGGGAATACCAGGTGCTGTAAGCGTATAGTGACGGATGTGCGTTGTGGTGCAGTGGATGTCGGCTTAAAGAGAGAGGTCGGTGAGCCGAGTTCGAATTCCAGTTGAATGCCCTGCATTCACTTGAGCATTGGCATCCTTGGGAAAGGTGTTAGTCCGTGACTTCCTTCCGGTTATGGGTTGAATAACAAGGGTGGGACTTGGGGACCCTGCTCTTAAAAACAAATCCGAATGAATCTTGATACTCGAAAAGGAAAATGTTGTAAAAATAAAATACCCTTACCCAAAATCATTGGTTATGACCTTAAATGATCTTATAAGGATTGATAGATCGTTAACCTCGAAACAAACAAACAAATCTATGACAGGAGCAAGACATCATCAAGTTGGTCATCACCCAAATTTGTTTTTAAACGACTTTTAATGTATTTCTTCTTAAAAAAAATGTTCTTCTCAAGCAAATGTTCTTCCAAATAATGATGCCACCATTTTTGCATTATTCAATGGGCTTTTGTATTTTCCGCTTTTGCCAAAACATATTTCGGCGGACCTGAAGGAAACTACCACCACCTTTAAATTTGTTGTTGTTATTCATTTTTTTTTTGTTTACTTTCTTTCAGTGCAGTCTTATCGATTACACACTAAATTTTCCGATTGACAAAATAAATTTGCAAAAATTTCAATATTTAAACAATTCTAGTGGGGGCTCAATTTTTCATACAACGTTATATTAAATCGATCCTCCATTTTGGAGTCACTCGCCGGTACGACACTACTACCACCTGTAAATTGGTTGATTATCATATGTTTTTTACTTTTTCAGTGCAATCTTATGGATTAAACCCTAAATTTTCCGACTGACAGAAGAAAAAAAAAGATTGTAAAAAGTTCAACATTTAAACAATTTTTCGGGGGTGGGGGGGGGTCTCAGTTTATCATACAATCTTATAGTAAATCGATCCTGTGCAATTAAATTTTTTGCTTGCGCATATTCAACAACTGAATCCTTTGCGAAATTTTTGAATAAAGCCATTCTTGGTGTTTCTGAGAAAGATGCCATCGTAAGAACTGAAGAAAACTTGAAAAAGATAAAAAACAAGAGCAACAACTCGTCCCAAAAAACCAAAACAAGGCGACCACAACGCGAGTGGTTCGAAAAGGGAGGATCGATTTACTATAACTGAACCCCCACCCCGCTAGAATTGTTTAAATATTGATATTATTAAATATTGAAATTTTTTAAAATTCCTTTGATAATCGAAAACTTTATGTAATAAAAATCGATAAGACTGCGCTGAAAAAAGTAAAAAAAAATTGATAATCAACAAATTTACAGGTGGTGGTTTCCTTCAGGATTCGTCCATATTTCTTGAAGAAGTCAGCAGTGGATAAGCAATTAAATTTGGATTTTAAAAAATCGTCGCTTGTAAGTCGATGAACTTTAACTGGTATTTCTCTGCCACTTGCTTCGCAAATTAATAAGTTAATTAGTGTCCAGGTATTAAACGGTAGGTCGGACAAAACTTCTTCGCGGGCCGTATATGGCCCAAAGGCTAGGGTTTGCTGACCCCTGGTTTACGGTATTCTTAAAAACCGGGTCTGCAATCAAAGTTTTTAGGTTTGATTTAAGATGTATTTCCCAGTGACATTTGATTATTTTAGATAAGGGAGGTAGGGTAGTAAGTGGGGTACAAGGAGGACGTGTTTGAATGTACCTTTAATTTTGTATTTTAAGGTGTCTTTCAAAAGTGTTGTAATTGCTTTATTTATTTGTTGTATCGTTGAGGTGTATGATACACAGGGAAGAATGAGTTATACTGTGATACAAAAAACACAGAACAATAAGCTGCAAACAATTAACAAGACAAAACTTACGAGCAAAATAGATGAGGATCTAAATCATATAATAGACGACGAAATAAATCAGTCCGAACATTAATCTGCTGGTCGCAAAAAAAAAAAAAAATAAACAACCCTTTAAATACATACTCGTAAAGTCTTTCAGCCTATGAGCCAGGCCATCGATTAGAGTGCTGAAGGGGTGCTATCTGCTCTATAACAGTGCTGCTTATAGCCACGTGTTGTGAATTGTTGCTCAAAACTGTTAGCGTGTTTAGTTAGTACTTTATTGTTAAAACAAATCCTTCTAAGCCTAAGTACTTGTGAATAGGGTGTATATGTCGGTGATTTATTTTGTTTGTAATTTTCTGTTGTTATCTGTGTAGATACAGGTGTCTAGAAATGTCACCGATCCTGTTGAATTTTGAGGTCGAATTTAATGAAGTTGTGTACTGTGTTATAATCATATCGCACCAAACAAGGCATTTTACTGTCACTGTTTTGCAGGGGGTTACATGGGAGAAAATTTATGAGAAAGAGTGACAGGCTATAGGGGGTGTCAGGTAGGACGAGCATACTGCTGAGAGTGGGGTTGACAGAGAAAGGAGCATGAAAGCGAGGATGCAGGTTTGTGAGTTAGCAGATGACGACTAACTTTACATTTATTAAATTCTTGAAGATTGTTGGGGAAGCAAGTAAACGGAAGGGAGTCCACAGGCAGAAACTTAGAGTAAAATTTGCGTTTAAATTTTATTGGTTTCACAGTAAAAGGGTGGGACCTAGTTGCTAATCTTGTTGCACGTGCAAATTAATATATAGTGAGCATCAGTGAGCTAATTTCATTGGAGCAGAAGCCGTCAAAGTATTTGTAGAAGAGACACAGGGAAGCCACATTGCGCCGGTGAGAAAGTGACTGTATCTGATCTACTAAATCTGGATCGATCACATTACAAATTCTTTGTTGGATTGTTTTCAAGGACACCGTTTTCGAGCACCCGACCAGATATGGCAGCAGAATTCAATGCACGGACGGATGGTAGATTTGTTTCTGTGCAGGATTGTTTCAGACGGGAAAAACTTCCTGGCCTAACACAGTGAACCAACTTTCTTAGCAGCGGATTTAGCTATGGATTCTACAGTCATTCCAGTTAAGGTCTGTTGTGAGAGTTAAGCCGAGGAGGCGCAGTATTTTGATTTCAGGGAGACTAGTCTATGCAGGTTCGAATAGAGCTATCGCTAACTTTAACTCCCCGCACAATTTGTAAAATTTATTTCCTGCTCTATATTTAGTACATCGTTTGAGTATCTCCCATTTTCTAAAATGGGGTCTGTATTTAGTTCTTTTTTGATGGACCATACATGTGTGGCAAGCGTAGTACTATGCATATATTTGTCATTTCTGAAACTACTAGTATGGTTGTAAAATCTGGTTTTAAAACTATCCTGTGTTGCACTTATGCAAAATTTAGGTTCTGTGTCCTCATTATTTTTATATACTTTAACTTGGTACACTACACAGTTTTCTTGGCATTTACCATTAAGTGGACAATTGCTTTTAATCCTACAATTGCACGTTATTCTACTATTATTTTTTCTTAATAATTTTGGTTTTATTAAAACCACTGATTAATTTACCCATATTGGGCATACAAGAATAACTTAACTTCACATTATTATGGTTGAAAATTTTATATAATCTACTTCTCTTACGAATATTCTGTTTTAATAAAGAAAAAAATAATTTGCCAAATTTGGTCTTAACTTCCAGGTTGAAGTGGGGATTAAACCAAATAATTTTCCTGCTTCTGTTCTTACTCTTCGTAGTTCTAGTGTTAATGTATTCTAGATTCTCTTTATGTTCACTTGTAATTAAAGCTTCCTGGTATGCTTGTTTATGCTAATGATATGTTAATATTAAACGAATTAATATATAATCTATTTGCAATTCCCTTAGGAATACATTTCATAATGTAGTTGTGATGGTTGGACTTTGTATTAACGTATATCAGTTTATGGTTTTCTTTAGTATACGGTGATACCGTACCATTAATAATATTTAATGTTACATCTAAGTAATGAACTATTTTTAAATTGTTTTCTACTTAATTAGTAAATCCGTGTCTTTTAAAAAAAACAATGTAACTTCTTTCTTAATTTATCGCATATCTGTGGGTTGCTACGGTCTACTATAACTAATCCGTGATTATGGAAATCAATATGTTCGTTTAATTTATATAGAAGGCAGCCAACTAATTCGGCCACCTCTGAACCGTCATGAGGCCCCATAGGGTTGTCAAATCCATTCGCGTCATTCTTTTTAGCCCATAATGAATCATTATAATGTAGCAGGGTTCTATGGCAATGTCTAATTATTTGGATCTCTTCTTCAGATATTTCGTTATATTGTTTAGTAAAATTTATCGCTTCATTAAATATATTTTCGGTAATTGAAGGATAAAATTCTATAATGTCGTATTTAATGAACGAACAATGTTTTTTTTTTCAAATTGTTGGAACCATTTTATGCAGTCCTTCGTTGACAGCCATTGATTTATCTTAGTAAATAGTCTGAGATTTTTACATATTCGTTGCAATATAATCTTACTTCAGTCAGTTAAGTGCCATACGTGATACACGCTTTGGGCGATCATGTCTCGAAAGAGACATAACTGACTGGGCAGAAGATTATCCCGCAGTAGGTTGCCATTGCTTTCTGCGGTAGACTGGTTGCCAACCAACGCTATAGAACCCAATCTGTCCTGTTATTTGACCCATAGCTGGAGGAAAGAGACGGATTAATATCTTTCCCAAGGGTATTTGCACGTATATAATCTTAATTATTTTGCCTAATTTAGTTTTGTAGGATTTAAAAGTCTAAATTTGGAGCTTTTAGGATAGGTACTTTTATGATCTCTAATAGTTAGGAAACATTGCTTTAAGGCTATGTTTTTTACTCGGTTAATTAAATTGAACTTACTTACTAAATTACTAGCCTCATGGTTAATATTATTTTCCATATCAGAGGGGACTTTTTTATAGTGTTTAAGAACAGCCTTATATAATTCCATATTATAGCTTTTGGGGCTCATTTGATAAAGACAGGTGGATTTGTCTCCTTTTACATAGATGTTTTTATCTTTCCTTATCTTATTTATATTTGCGTTCAATTTTTGCTGCACATTATTAAATCTTAGCTTCCTATATTTAAGTTTATGTTAACTATTCCAATTAAGTCTCCCTTAAACTTTTCTAAGTCCTTGCAATATTTTTTTTTTTTAATCATCTCACCCAAGCAAAGCATTCCACTGCCACTATTGCGCATGGGGCTACATAGGGGAAGGTAAAGAGAAGGAGTGTTTAGACATAGGGAATGTCAGGAGGAATGTGACAGATGAGTAACGATAACGAGGATGAGGGTTGGGCAGATGGGAAGAGTGTTTGATAGAATGGGAGCAGCTTAGTGTGTTAGGAGGTGTCTATTGACCTTACATTTAAACTCCTGGAGATTGTAGCAATCGTGTAGAAGAGAATTCCACAGTCGGGAAAGAAACTGTTGGAGTAGAAGTTACGGTTGCATTTTATCGGTTTCACTGTAAAAGGGTGGGATCTAGTTGCTAATCTAGTATCTCGTTCAAATTCGTATTTAGGGGGCACCAGGGATCTAAGTAAATATGGTGGATGGTTATAAGTTTTAAATCCGTAATTATTATTGTAATTATTATTATTATTTATATTGTTGAAGAAAAAATATGCTTTCCACCGCATATTAGTGATAAATATTTCTATTTTACTCAGTAGTTGTAACTCGTAAAGACGTCTATTGTGGATAGGAATATCCTTTAGGGAGCATCCTAATTCTACTCGCTCCATGTTTGAAAGGTTATGAAAGTGCTCTATAGTATTACCTAGAGCTAATATAGCTGTAAATTTATCTTTAAACACGTCTCGAAAAACCCACCGAGTTATAAACGCGGAGGGGAAAAATGGAAACAAAAAAGGAAACGAACTAAGAACTTGAACATTAGTCAAAGTACTAGTCGAAAGAAAAAAAAACCAAGACGAGAAACCTAACACGTAAAGCGCTCAATACCATAGCAGAGCAAGTAAGTAAGTAGCTAGCTAACCGAGAGCCAACGGACCGACCTATCATCAGGGCTAATTAGGCTGAAGAAGGCGGTATTATATGAGATACCCCGCAACCATGTGACTAAAAAAATAGAAGACACCAATCACTCTAGACAGGGGGTAACAATTTATTCACGAGAAAAAAAAAAAACTTGCACTGATGACCCATTAGGTGAAACCTACGTAGGTCCGTTGCCTCTAGGTTAGCTACTTACTTATTTATTTACTCTGCTATTGTGGGTTTTTCGAGACGTGTTTAAAGATAAATTTACAGTTATATATATATATATATATATATATATATATCCCAACTCATATGTGTGTGTATTTGTAATGAATACTGCATAAATAAATATACACTGATCTGTATTTATAATACAATTCGATAACAAATTAAATTGTTATACTGGAGCTTTTAGATTCTACTGACATCGAAAAATAAAATCAATCACATTATCTCCTAGATAGTAAAATATTGATAAATTTCAAGCATGTTTTCGGATTTACTTTTAGTGTAAATATCTCAAAATCAAATTCTGAAATTGTCGCATTATTTACTGATTCCTAACGTGAGCTGACGACCTTAAAAATATCCAACCTTAATGGATTCCGATAAAACATCTAACTTATGTTATACTGAGGATTTTTAATAAAACCTCGTCGGTACAAAAATGAAGGAATGAAAGACAAGAGAAATCAAGCAATAGACGTGTATCTTTAATAGAAATAAGAGGGTTACTATTTTCGTTAAATGAACTGGTGAAAAAAATATGCTTTTGCATTAGGTTCAAACAAGATGGCTAATTGAGCGGCGGTTATTTTTCAGGTATCACGTGATCAAATATCCGATAGAGAGCGGGGTTGAGATAGCAAATAAAATGAAAAGCAGAAATAAAAGATACTTAACTCAAAAGAAACAAAAAAGAATATCCGTATCGGTATTATATATATATATATATATATATATATATATATATATATATATATATATATATGCACTTGAACTAACGTATCGTAATGGCTCTGAAATACTCTTCTCATCTCTTTGCAACTGAGGTCAGCTATTTTTTGATCTACAAGAATAAACCAAATTGACCAAAGAAAACAGAGACTGATCATATTATTATTATTATTATTATTATTATTATTATTATTATTGTATAAGTAAAAGCTTTTAATACTTATCGAATATCAACACAGTCGTAGTCGAACGTCCCGATGAGTGATTCAAATATTACGAAACACTGTGTTAATAGTCGATAAATATTGAACGGTTTTACTTATATTTTTATTTTACTATTCGGTCGAGCTATCTCGGACGTTCATGAGCCTGTCACATCAATCATAATGGTCCTGTATCAAGATCGGAAGGCTATTAGGATTTCGCAAAAACGCTGGTCAATGGAGGTGGTTGCTCGTCGACAAGCCCGTTTTGCTCTATGGTTAGTTGCCCAAAACAGTAGATCATTCTCATATTCATATTTTGCTCGCCAATAGTAATCTGCAAAGCGCATTCTACAGGATATTTCAGGGATGTGAATTAGTTGGATGTTGTCACCAAAATATATTAAATATAGCTCTCTACATTCCATCAAGCTTTAGACTCTAGGATTATGGTTAATGTCCAGTCAGTAGCATCATACGTTATTAACACCGCCTCTACAGTGGTTTGAAAGAGTCTCCGTTTGAGGTTGTCAGATAGACCAGTCTTCCAAATTACATCAGTTTTAGTCAGGGGAGGCCCAGGTTTTAGCTACGCAGTTTTTTTTAATCCCTTTCAGTAGAATTTATTTCGCATATTCAGGATGTAAAATATTCCACAGATTTTGTATTTATTTCTGAGATGATAATCTTGGAATTATTTCGAACTTTTGTTCTCATCTTCGTTGATATAGGTGTTAGAATAGACACTGTAACACGAGCAGTATAGCCCGACGTTGCTCGGGTGTAATGAAAGCTTTAAAACTAATCCATGGTCCTGGAGCTCAGACTCAGCCTAAAGAATATTTGCGTGAAGTTTGGTGAGAATCAGATAAAAATTGTGGATTTGCCCGTGGCCCAGGGGTAGAGTCGCCGACTGACGCCAATTCGGTCGGGTTCGAGCCTGGGTTAGGGAGCAAACGGAGTCTAATCGTACGGATGAGCTGTGATACAGCGAAACAGCTCTGTCTGCGGATGACAATATATATATATATATATATATATATATATATATATATATATATTATCGATTTTCTGCACTATTATAAAAACTGCAGCCTTGAAACTTCTGAATATCTTTTCTTATGTCTTTGTCTATAAGTGTATCAAATTTGATTAAAATCGGACCACTCCTTCTATAACCCAATTTTTTCGATTATCGATTTTCAATATTTATGGGGGATACCTCGACACAAAACCTAGCTAAGAACACTCGCAGATGCTTATAGTACAACTGTAAATTTTAAAGAAAATCGGTTCGGCCATTTCGGTGTCTATAGGTAACGGACACACACACACAGACACACACACACACAGGGACAATGTTTCATTTACAAATAAGTTTAGATTATGCAGATTAATTTTTCCAATATGAGCAGAGAAAAAATAAGCCTAATGGATAATAAAATTGTTTATTCGGTTGCAATATAAACGCAGCTAATGAATTGTAAAGAGAGAAAATATTGCAAAGTGAAATATTGAAAACTAGCTAAGTATAGAAGTGAATTAGAAACATTTGCAGATGTAGGCAGCAGGTCAGACGAGATCATCGCATCGGCTGGCCATTATTTGACAAAGCGGAAACAACGAGACTAAGAAAAGTACCATTGAAAACAGTAACCTTTACAGCTGGTAAAAGTGGAAAGTAAGCCGTAACCAAAACATTGTTTTGGATTGTTGAAAAGAGATTGTCACAAATCTTTGATGAGGTCAAAAGGTTGAATCCTTTTAAAACCTGAAAAATAAATGATGTAATCAGTTGAATCAAACGAAGAAGATGGAAAGAAGTAATGTCAGCAGAAATATTTCTGTTTCATTAGTTAAAGCAAGGGAAAGAAGTAACTCCGCGTCAAAATGCGAAGGCGGGAGTGATTTCATTGGCTAGAGATTTGATTTGCATAGACACCCCACGTCCGTCATGCCTTCCCCAAGAGAATTTAGGACAAGCATAAATATAGTGCCCCATAGGACCAAAATCAGTTGGGTTCAGTTGAGTTTCAGTTGAGTCAAGACGAGATCAGTCGTGATGTAACGACAAGGGAGTGATGGTTTCCAGCCGAGGAGCCACAAGCGTAGAGATAGAGACAGTCGCCTTCGATAGAGTTCCTGGCTGAAGATGTAAACAAACAGAGAGAGCCAAGAAAGAATCCAGCAGACCGACCGACCGGAAAGAGTTAATTCAAACAACGAACCGACCAGAGTTAAAGACAAATTAGACAACTTAGCGCTACCTACCACACACAGAAACATTCCTTCCGCAGTTTCCGTAAAGCTTCTGGATGAGGTGAAACAAAGAAATTTTGAATCGACACAAACTTTAAAACTCCGATTGGAGGTAACAGACATTAACAGCAAAAAAGCTCGAATTAATGTTAAGAATACAAAAACTGCTCTTAGACGTTCCGTAGCGAGTGTCCGTTCAGATACTTTTCCGGTGGTTTATTTGCCCGTGATCATATTTTTGGTTCAGTTGTGGGCCTCGTCACATCTGGTGCCGTGACCGGCGATTGTTATATTCTATTTCTTTTTGTTTCTTTTTGTTTGTATATAAAGACGTTTTCCGCAACTTATTCGGGCGTCATTCAATTTGATTTTGGTGCCGTTTTCATGAACCCAACTGTGCGCACGCGTCCAGTCTGCTTCAACTTGGTAAAGAGACAGCTAGCAAGATTTCAGTGAGACTTCCTTGAGATTAAAATTCACATGGGCGAGGAAGAACACCGTTGTAATAGTTGACTTGAAGACCAGCTACTGTGTCGAAGACATCAGCTACAAGCGGCCGGAGACTGCATCACAGACACAAAGTTTCGACCAGTTACCCTCTGATCATCATCAGGAGTCCATAGATTGGCTGATGTGGATTATCTCGTTGATTATTGCGAAGTATCCTGTGAAATCAATTATTGTTCTTTCCTGTTGGATTTGGTTCGTCACTACCAAGTCCAAGTTGTCAAAATCCATCTGAATATATAATAAATATGCATACACCTTGGTTACCCCTTACAGTAATGTGATTGGCTGATGTCAGCCATAAATAGAGACGAAGGCGAGAACGCAGAGAGGTCTACGTTTATAGGTCTACAGATCTTCGGCTAGAGATCTACCTCTAGAGGTCTACCATTGTTGATCTACGTCTGTTAACTACACTTACGCCTCAGGATACTGCATACGACGAGTACCGTCCATTACGTCTATGTACTAGATTGTCCTACCCGGTTTCATTTGCCTAAAGCGCGTAACTAACTACCTTGAATTATATATACACAGCTCAAAAAATTAGAGGAACACTTTTTAATTAGAGTATAGCAACCTATTAGTCAAACTTTAGGGATATTGATCTGGTTAATCAGTTTCAGCTGCTTTGTTGTTAATAAAATCAACAACAAGTGCTTCAGAGGGGCAACAATGAGAAACCTCTCCAAATCAGGAATGGTTGAGGCCACTGATACTTATCCCTTCTCATCTCTTTAATGACTGACTTTCTACTTCTGTAGTTTTATATTTGTCTTGGATCAACATCTCTGTTGATAGCATGGTGCGGTACCTGAACGCTACAGAGGTTGCACAAGTAGTGCAACTTCTCCAGGATGGTACATCAATATGTGCCGTTGCAACAAGGGTTGCTTTGCCTCCCAGCACAGTCTCAAGAGCGTGGAGGAGATTCCAGGAGACAGGTAGTTATTCCGGGAGAGCTGGACAGAGCCGTAGAAGATCCTTAAACCCTCAGCAGGATCGGTATCTGCGCATTTGTGCAAGAAGAAACAGGATGAGCATTGTCAGAGTCCTACAAAATGAGCTCCAGCAGGCCACTGGTGTTAATGTTTCTAACCAAACAATCAGAAACAGGCTCCATGAGGGTAGCCTGAGGGCTCGACGTTCTGTAGGGGGCCCTGTGCTCACTACCCAGCACCGTAGAGCTCGGTTGGCATTTGCCATAGACCACCAGAATTGGCTGGCAAATACGACACTGGCGCCCTGTGCTCTTCACCGATGAGAGTATGTTCAATCTGAGCACATGCGATAGACGTGAAAGGGTCTGGAAATGCCTTGGAGAACGTTATGCTGCCTGCAATATCATTCAGCATGACCGGTTCGGCGGTGGGTCAGTGATGGTCCGGGGAGGCATATCCCTGGATGGACGTACAGACCTCTACAGGTTAGATAATGGCACACTGACAGCTATTAGGTATTGGGATGACATGCTTGGACCAATTGTCAGAACCTACGCTAGTGCAGTGAGACCTGGAATCCTCCTGGTCCATGACACTGGCTGACCTCATGTGGTTAGAGTATGCAGGCAATTCCTGGAGGATGAAGGAATTGATACCATTTACTGGTCTCCACGTTAACCTGACCTAAACTTAATAGAACACCTCTGGGACATTATGTTTAAATCCATCCGGTGCCGCCAGGTTGCCCCTGTCCAGGAGCTCAGTGATGCCCTGGTTCATTTCTCGGAGGAGATCCCCCAGGACACCATCCGTCGTCTCATTAGGAGCATGCCCCGACGTTGTCAGGCATGCGTACAAGCACGTGAGGGGTCACACAAACTACTGAGAATCATTTTGAGTTTCAAAATGGCATTTTGGCAAAATAGACCAGTCTGCTGCATCATATTTTCACTTTTATTTTTGGGGTGTCTTTGATCCCCCCCCCCATCTATAGGGTGATCATTTTCATTTCTATCAAATTATGTGGCATCATGTGTTTTCGAAGTGTTCCTCTAATCTTTTTGAGCAGTGTATATCTCTTTTCGGGACATATCAGTTTAAAAGATATATATATGGTAGGTAGCACCTTTTAGGGATGCACACATGGCTATATAGTTCATCCCCAAACTGAGATCAAAATACTAGTGAAATTATGAAAATAGATTTGCATTGTAAAAATACAAGCAATATTTTTTTAATTATTACCAGCAATACATTATTTAAATAAATAAGTATTACCGTCAATACATGTTTTGAAGAAAAAAAATTCAGCAATACATTTTTGAAAAAAATACCAGCAGAATTATATATTTTTTAAATATTACCAGCAATATATTTTTTTAAATATTACCGGCAATATATATTTTTAAAAACACATATTATACATATTTTGAAATAAAAGGGTTATCAGCAATACAATTTTGAAAATTATCAGGAGTATATTTTTGACGGATGTGCGTTGTTGTGCAGTGGATATCGATTCGGAGCAGGAAATCGGGGAGCCGGGTTCGAATTCCAGTTGAATTCCTTGGATTCACTTACGCGAAAATACCTTTGGGAAAGGTATTAATCCGTCTTTTCCTTCCAGTTATGGGTTAAATAATAAGACAGATTAGGTTCTAAAGCCTTGACTGGCAACCAGTCTACCTCAGAAAGCAATGGCAGCCTACTGCAGGATCAGCTTCTGACCAGTCAGTTATGTCTCTTTCGAGACATGATCGCCTAAGCGTGTATCACGTATGGCACTTAACTGACTGACTGAATATAATAGTTGCAAGCATGATTAAGGCTTATACTGAGCATAAAGTGAGGGATCGATTTTATATTGTTATGAAGTAATAAACTGATCCCCTATTAATTACTTCTTAATAATATAATATATCTCTTCTCTCCCTTCTAGCTATAAGTCAAATAACAGGACAGATTGGGTTCTATAGCCTTGGCTGGCAACCAGTCTACCACAGAAAGAAATGGCAACCTACTGCGAGACATTCTTCTTCTTAGACAGTCATGTCTCTTTTGGGATATGATCGCCTAAGAGTGTATCTCGTATGGCACTTAACTATCTTACTGATCTACAAACTGATTTCCTACAAAGAATACATATCCTATTCACATCAGCCCATCCTAAAAATCGTGTGCGACATTAAAAACCCCATTGACGTTGATATACCGTAAAACAAAATAAACTAAAGCAAACTACTTCGACTATATATATATATATATAAATGAGGAGCTATTTCATTAATGTTTCATATTAACTGACCTCCTCACTCACGTTTTACAGTATTGAAAGAATAATTCCTCGATGATTAGCGTGGTACACGCAACACATTTGCCTGAAACTTACAGTTTATTTAAAGACGAAAAATACGCATTTATCGATCTGGCCTTTCTTCTGTGTTTGACCTTTGGTAATTATATATATGCTTGGAAGATTAGTAGATAAGTGGAAGATCGATGAATATATGTCTAGAAGGAGACAAGCGTAGATCTTTAGCTCGTCTGAACATTTAAGCGATATCTTCCTAGTGTCAGTTTAAAATGACACATTTTTTCTTTACATACATGAACTAACATTATAATTTCAGAAAGTGACAATTTCGCTGAAATACCTCTAAGAATTTCAAAGAAAATTTAAGAAAAATAGTTACGATTAATAACCAAGTGAAATCGTCAGTATAACCCACATCGTCAAGGTGTTTAAAAAGTGAAACGTCTTATTTTGCATTTAGCTAAACTGTCATTATAAATTTTGGAAATAACCATGAAATATTTTGGAAATCAAAAAAATACTAATTCAAATGTTTAATATGTTATGTGTTTGAAAGCAAGGAGAGTTGTCTAAACTTTGATTGGCAACAAGTCAAGGAGAAAAACAATCGTGAATTTTAAACCGGTTGGTGATGAGACACCAAATACCACCCTTTAAAGCCTACTTGCTCCGGAACAACGGTAACATCGCCTAACAGAGTGAGGCTGTGGTCCAACACTCGACAGTGTATTGCATACACGGGTAACATACATGCATATCACTATTAATATTTGTTCAATCATTTCACCGCAAGGAAGGCGATAATGTCATTAAAAACCAATGAGTTACTGGAAAAAAGAGAATAAAAATTATTTAATGAGGAGAAAAGAAAATAAAAGAAATGGGTTCAGGAAGACAAAAGAATAGTTAACAGCGTTGCATTTAAATTTTTGAATATTTTAGGTGGCAGGGATGCAGAAAATCGGAAAGGAGTTCAAGAAAATAAAGTATTAGAATACAGCATACAGTTAGATCTAGCTATTTTAACTGTAAATCTGTGGGACCTATCTGCCAATCTAGTGGTATGATTCAGTTCATGCTGTCGAATCACCGAGGAGGAAAGCTCATCAGAACAACTGTTATGAAAGTATTCAAGAGAAAAGACAAAGAGACGCTATGTCATATCGCATTGGCAGGAAAGTTATTGAAGTCGAGATACCAGCTGAGGATCGATAACAAAATTTTCTTTGGAGTTTGTCATAAATACAAAGAGGTAAAGCAGAGGCTCCAGACCAGATATGACAACAATATTCAGTATAAGGATGAATGGTTAGATCTATAAATGTGCAAGATGAATACTGTCAAGAAAAGTTGTCTGGTACGACAACGTAAAAAAAACTTTCCGAGCAGCTAAACTGGATGTTTGAGCGGGTATAATGACAATATACACGCTAAAAAGTCTGCCTTCTTCTACCAAACGCTCATAGCCCAGAGATAGAATCACCGACTGACGCCAATTCGGTCGGGTTTCAATGCTGGGTTAAAAGCAATCGGAGTCTAACCGTACTGTTGAGCTGTGATACAGCGAAACAGATCTCTCTATGGATGACTATTTACGCTCTCACACTCTGGAAGAACGGTAGACTTTGAAAAACAGTAGCTACTCTGGCATACACGCATCGCTCATTCAGTAATGGATTAGAGCACTATGGCTATCGGGCGGATATAATGACAATATACACGCTACAAAGTCTGCCTTCTTCTACCAAACGCTCATAGCCCAGAGATAGAATCACCGACTGACGCCAATTCGGTCGGGTTTCAATGCTGGGTTAAAAGCAATCGGAGTCTAACCGTACTGATGAGCTGTGATACAGCGAAATAGATCTGTCTGCGGATAACTATATATATATATATACAATACTGTGCAAAGGTATTAGGACAAGAACTATAGCAAAGACAACCTTGCGGCAGATGATGCTTGCGTCCACCCCACAAGAAGGTGAACAACAGACGCTCGATTGCCTTCCTACGGTCTTTAGAGAGAGGGAGTACGGACAACCGGTAAATGATAAGGTAAAAGAAGTATGTAACACACGCCTCATCCCTCCCCTTCACGGACAACTGCCGTCGAAGTCAACTGTAGACCGACGCTCTGAACTTTGCCAGAACATCCGACCAATTCTTTTTCATATGGAGATCCAGCCGCTGCCACAAACCAATAATGCATACAGGTTCGTCAGTCCGACTGAATGACCCCGGAAGAATTACCCACTTCCTGGCACCTAACCGCAAGCCGGAATACGTTGCAATGAATCTTGGTCCCCGTCACTTTTTCTCAAGCAACTTATGTACCACCTTAATGTCATCCGGAGACGATATGAAAATAGATACGTTATCGGCGTACGCAGAAACCCTGGCTCAAGCCCCACCAGGGACAGTGAATCCGCGTAGGGCAGGACTGCACGCCATGTCATTTAGCCGCCGAATGAGGGGCTCCAGCGTCAAATCGTAAAGTAGGACCGCTTTCCCTTTACCTGTACCGGAGAAGCAATAAAGTAGGTTGCCCCACTTGCAGAAGTCAGCTTTGACTCCGGCGGCCTGCAGGACAGCTGCCAGATAGCGATGGTTGACCCTATCAAATTCTTTGGACTGATCCAAATTGTTCAGAGCAACTTGCTCGTTGTCTTTTAAACCCTCTATGATCGTGCGAATTAGATTCAGGTTGCTCTGAATTCTTCGGCCGATCACAGCATAAGTCTGCTCGGGTCCCAACAGAATCTCGGCAACTGACAGCAAACGCTCTATCAGGATCTTGGTCAAAATCTTTACCTATGTGTTTAGCAGAGGTATGGGCCTGTAGTTTTCTAAGTCTCTCCCAACACCTATGACCTTTTTCAACCGCGTGATCCCAGCCCTGAAAATCCGGTCGGGGACAGACCCTTGCTGGAACCAGTTATTGAACTCCACCTTCAAAATCGGTACAAAGATGAGTGACAGACTCAAGAACAATTCATAAAGTAGACAATCAAGTCCCGGTAACTTGCTACTGACGAACCTCATCAATGCAAAGGGAACTTCACCCTCTGTGATATCACTCTCGCAGCTAGCTGCATCAGTCGGCGAAAGCCAGGGAAAGTCAGCCGAATAGCTGCGAAACTCCTCATTGCGGAGACCAGGCTCCTTCGTTATGCGGCTATCAAAACGTCGCCGAAACGCCTTGCACATATCATCAGCCGACCTCAGAGTATGCCACTCCAGGGTCTTGACCTCTCGAATATATCGACCGCCACCTCGACGGATCTCTTCCTTGCGGAATTCAGCGCCCATGCTTACAACTTTGCCTTATTCCCTGACCTCGGTAACGCTTGCTAGCCAGCCTAACTAATGTTATCTGTAGGGGATCGCTCCTGCCTCCACCCGGGAAAGACTATCGTTAAGTGTCTTCACCTTGTTAGCCTTAGCTAGGGCGAGTCGACGGTTCTAGATGGTGGGAGAGGCTTAAGGACATCATTAGATCTTTCGCCGCTGACTACTCCCGATAACCAATCTCACTAATTACCCCTTCTCGCACTTAGCTGTTGTCGTAAGCCTCAGCTTGTCCAATAAAGACCGGTTAACCTGGAGTGTCCAGCCAACCTAGGCCTAAAATTTAACGTCATCCGGGCACTAATGAGTTTGTGGTCCGAATAGTCTAATCAGTATAACGTGCTGTAATCTAGCAAATCAAAATCGACCCTTCTTACTAACATTCTATCCAGGTAGCTAACCACCTGGGCAAACGGCCAATTAAGTGTCCACGTCCACTTCTTTCTCCCCAGGGTGATCAACCCCGAATCTATCGACGAAATCGAAATCGTCGATCAGATCAACCAGGCTACGATCCTCCGACATCCCATTAGCTCCCCGCACCCTATCTAACTAGGGGTCTAGGATGGCATTCCAGTCCTCCACTAAGATCAGGTGCGAAGAATCCACCTGGAACGGCCCTAACTGACGGAAAAACGAGACGCGCTTCTCCCGATCGTGGGTGCCTAAACCGCAACGAACCGAAACGAACTACTATTTACGGCAACATCGGCCACGATCAAACTAACCCCTGCGCCAACATGGACAAGGTCCACCCTCGCACCCAGGGTAAATAAAATCAACATAGAAACACCTCTGACATGCTAGTCTCTATATGCTGACTAGACAACAAAGTCGCTAGACAGCACACGAGCATCAACTTCGCAATTAAAATGTGTTTCATAGATCGCAGCAGCATCTCCTCCGATAGACAAGAGATCACGAAGCAGGTAGTCAACTTACTTTGATCCCTCAGACCCCTCACATTCAAGCTGGCTAGCTTGATAGACATTCTTTAAGTTGGATCACTTAAACACATACTGGCCGGAAATCTCCGGGTGTCTGGACTCCGACGGATTTTCCTAGACTGTCTGTGCCAATCATGGACCGTCCAGACCACTTCACTTCTTTCAACTATCTGTGCTATTCTTAATTTCGGGTATGCATCCTTCGCCTCTGCCAGGTGATCCGACAATTTTAGTTTTCCACCTGTGACAAGAATCACTTTGATCACCCCGGTGGCTTTTGGAAAGTTCTCAGGTTCCTCTATACTTTTCCAGTCTACAGTGATCATCTTGAAGAGAAGACTCAAGAGGGCCTTCCTCTACGATGAAAATTCCTTCTCTAAAGCCATCCTATTCCTCACACAAAGTTTTTTTTTTACTTTTATAAACTTTAGGGAGAGTGTGGATGGAGTTGAAGGAACTCTTGAGGAGAATAAAGAAACTTTACTGGGTCATGTTCTTCGGCAAGCGAAGCAGGCGCAGATTGGGTTTTTGCAGCTACCACGGCCTTTTCTGCCTTGCTTCGATCTTTGATATGTCCTCCTTTTCTTCTCTCTCCCTCATTAGGGAGGCATTTCGTCGCACTCTATTGCTGTTGCCACCGCTGGTTCCTTTTGTTGATGCTGCTGCTGCTTTTTCACCACTTTCTTTGACGGTGACTTTTTCTCTTGATTGTTTGCCTGCGAAGAAGGGAAGCCTCCTTTTAATCCATCCTCACCATCCCTGTCCATTCTCTTGACGGTTGCTGTTTTTCTGTCTCCACTAAAACTTTCTTTTTTGATGCCGATTGTTTATTTGACCGGTGCTACCGACGTTTCCGGTGTCGGCACTAGATTCTTTGTTGGGCACATTTTGCCGGTATGTCCGGCTGCCCCACACGTCCAACAGTGGGATCTTCTACTTTCCACCATCAAAAATAACCTTCTTCCTCGGCAGATCAGTATGTAGGGAATTCTCTGAAACACCTGTCGGTCTACCACTACGTACAGCCAGAAATTTCTGTTGGTACTCCCTACTTGCTCACTACACACTCTACCACGTCGAATGCTCCAAACTGGGCAAATAAATCCCCCACATAGTCGCCTGAAATATCAAGTAGCACACCTTGCACGCCAGTCTGGGTACATCTCCTGCCCATATATTCAGTTTGCAGACTAAAATTTTTGTCGTTAGGATGCTGCCTGCCAGAGTATTTGCTTCTTCTTCCGAGACCAAAAGCACATCCTACATGGCCAGAATCTTTGGCACAATTTTGAGGATATTCAGGGCCTCTTCCATCATCTCCCTGCTAATACCAATGTACTTCCGCGTCTTCAAGTCGGTCGTAAGCAGGGCGATGGTCTTTGCTGACACAACATTTAGTGTCATTGGGACGGTCACAAGTTCGCTTTCCTTGATATAGTTCTTGAACTTTTGATGCATCTGGTCATAGTTAAAAGCGTCTTTTTTTACTAAATTATTATTTCAAACGGTTAGTGCTAGTAACATCGCTGCTTTCACATTTTGCTGGGGAGACTCCTCTACAGAGTTCTTGCGACAGCAGGACAAAAAGTTATCAAAATTCCACAAAAAAGAAGCACAGAAACATAACAAAACAAGGAGAAAAATGAACCTTAATACAAATAAAACTCACTCGGTCACAAAATGTACCTCGCAATACACTGTCTTTCTTCGGGCGAATGCACAGAAATCCAGTGGATGTCACTCCCAAATACACTATTGCCGGAAGTAAATGAAGAGGAGGAGAAAATAAGTTTGAAAAAAATTGAAGAGGAAACAGAACTTACCTACTACCAAAGACAGGTAGCAGGTTAAAGGATAACAGAAGTTCATCCAGGTTTGTAAGTGCAAAGGATTTCGTTCTTAAAATGCCTACATCTTGACATTACTTTGCTTTTAGAGTTCAGCAATTCGCTTTTATTTTTTAAAGTAATACTGGAGTATATATATATATATATATATATATATATAGGCCATTATTACTTTAAAAAATAAATATTACTTTAAAATGATTACTACTTTTAAAAAATTTCTAAATATATATATATATATATATATATATATATATATATATATATATACCACCACATGATATATATAATTAGAAATGTCAGATTAAATAAATTGCAAACATTGTGTCTGCTTATTTTTAACTAGCAGTATAGCCCGGCGTTGCTCGGGTGTAATGAAAGCTTTAAAACTAATCCATGGTCCTGGAGCTCAGACCCTTTAGACGTTGGCACGAAAGACTAAAAAGTTGTTTCCAGTTAAAGCGAAACCGTAGACTGAATGAAAAATGAATTGATGAAAATCAAATTTTGATTTCCGGTATCGATATTAAATTTTCTGCACTATTGTAAAATCTGCAACCTTGAAATTGAATATCGGTTCTTATGTCTTTGTCTATGAGTGTATCAAATTTAATTAAAATCGGACTACTATAACCCGATTTTTTCGACTATCAATTTTCGATATTTATCGGGGGTACCTCGACACAAAACCTAGCTAAGAACACTCGTAGATGCTTATAGTACAACTGCGTAAATTTTCAAGAAAATCGGTTCAGCCGTTTCGGTGTCTATAGGTAACGGACACACACACACACACAGAGAAAGTTCTATTTATAAATAAGTTTTTAAAAAATCCGTTCATACTCACGGAAAATCTTTTGCGTATTGTAATTGAAAGATATCAGAAATGAGCTGTAACGTTGGCAGATGTTATTATGATTCAGTTTTCAATGTTCCCAAGTACTTTCAATATCTTTCCGGGATCATCTTCAGGGTTGTGAGTCATCGTAATAAAAAATAGCATAAAAAAACTGTTTTTATAGACATTTTAGAACATTACTACAGTATTCATAGCTGAATCTATTAATTGACTGCTTAAGATTTTTAATGAATATTGCCTCCACAATCTGTAGTTTACTTTTGTTTTTTTTCTTGGTGTAAGATAGTTGTGTAATCGATATATATATATATATATATATATATATATATATATATATATATTAATTATAGTTATGATACCAATATCGACAAAACTAAGAACGTCTTGAAACCCACCGGGAACTAACCCAGAGGGAAAAGTAGGGGGAGAAAAAAAGAAACAAACGAAATACTTGAACAAAAACTCAAGCATTCGTGAGAAAGAAAAAAATCCCCAAGACAAAAAGCTTAACCATAAAGAGCTCAATATGAAAACAGAGTACAAGAAGTACCCAACGAGAAAATAGAGCAATTTTCCCTGACGAGCTGTTAAGCGAAACCGTGGTAGGTTGTTGGCTCACCCTTAGATTTCGTTCTATATATATATATATATATATATATATATATATATATATATATACATATGAGCGAGTGTGTGAGTGAGAAAGAGAGAGAAAGAAAGAGATATAAAAAGAGAGAGAGATAAAGAAAGAATATCCCTACTAAAAAAAGACAAATACGAGAGAGAGAGAGAGAGAGAGAGAGAGAGAGGGAGAGAGAGATTGAGTAAGACGAACACTGGAGAGAGAAGGAGATTAAGAAAAAGTGAGTGTATGAGACAAAATAAATGAGAAAGAAAGCGAAAAATAGGGCGGTATGTATCATATATATATTAATTATAGTTTAAATACCAATATCGACAAAACTAATTTTGTCAAGATTATCAATAATTAAACTACAATTGAGAACGTCTTGAAACCCACCGGGAACTAACCCAGAGGGAAAAGTAGGGGGAGAAAAAAAGAAACAAACGAAATACTTGAACAAAAGCTCAAGCATTCGTGAGAAAGAAAAAATCCCCAAGACAAAAAGCTTAACCATAAAGAGCTCAATATGAAAGTACAAGTACCCGACGCGAAAATAGAGCAATTTTCCCTGACAAGCTGTTAAGCGAAACCGTGGTAGGTTGTTGGCTCACCCTTAGATTTTCGTTATATATATATATATATATCACTACTTCATGTCAGTGGCCGTTTATCCGAACCTTTATCGATCGTTATCATGTTGTATGTGTCTTTTCGTACCTGTCAAAATGTGACATGATCTTTGCAACTGAGATATGTCTGTATGTTTTGTGTTTATCGACAGTAATGGAGACCAAAAGGGCCTGAACATAGATAACCGTTTTTTGTTTGTTTGATTTTTTAAATGACTAAGTGTCCCGTATATAAAAGACTGATACATTATAACTATCCTCTTTACTCGATCCTTAATAAACTAATATACTTACAAAATGTCTAATAGAACACATATCTATCACAGGGGCTGATCGATGAACAGAAGTTCATTAAACAATAAGGATCAACGGATTCAAAAATATAATGATTTGATCAAACGTAGAGAATTTGATCCGAAAATTACAGTTTTATCGATGTGAAAACTTATAAGGTTGGTTGCCGCAACACACACGATCACAGGTTTATGGTGTGTGTCTGCGCGTGTGTATCTATGTCTGTATGATTGCGTGTGCGTGTGCGTCTGTAGGATGTGTCTATGTTTGAATGATTATGCGGGTGTGTCTGTACCTGTGCGTGTGTCTGTATTATTGCGTGTGTATGTGAGCGCGTCAGGGTTTATTGCGTGTGTGTCTGTGTCTGTATGATTGTGTGTGTGCGTGTCTGTATGATTCTGTGTGTGTGCGACTGTGTCTACGATTGTGGGTATGTGTGTACATTAGCGTGTGTCTACGTCTGATAGCGTGTGTCTGTCTCTACGATTGTGTGTGTGTTTGTGTATATCTGTATGATTGCGCGTGTGTGCGTATCCATGTGCGTGTGTATGTCTGTGTCTGCATGTGTGTGTGCGCGTGTGTGTGTGTGTGTGTGTGTGTGTGTGTGTGTGTGTGTGTGTGTGTGTGTGTTTAGACTAAATGTGTTTTAGTTAAATCAGTTGACATTAGGTTTTAAAAAAGCGGGAAATGTTTCTGACATTTCGGTGAGTGGCAACCATTTTCTGTCGTTCCAGAAAAAGGTAAAAAACAAAAAATGATCCAAAAATGGTTTTGGATAAAGAGCCAAGTGTTTATTCGCTGAAATCGCAATGATTGTGGATTTTCGCCTCGGGCGGAGGATGGTCGTGTCTGGATCCGAATTCAAAGATTTCTATACTCTGCAAAAAGCTTGATGGAAAAAGACAAACAAACACACACACAAAAAAAGGAGTGGAATTAAATTTCGGAGAATCTAAGCAAAGAAAAAAACATGACATATTAAAAAATACATGCAGGTAAACTGATAGCATTATATACATGGACATAAACACACACCCGCATTTACATATAGCCATCAACAAGAGTGCACACACACACACACACACACACACACACACACACACACACACACACACACACACACACACACACACACACTTCTCCAGAATTTATCTATATTTCTGAGATGAGGTAGTATTTACAGTATTTACATTATTCGGACTAATGTCCTCATCTTTGTTGCCATTTGTAACACGTTTAATAATAGATCATTCTGTTTCTCTATATTTCTGATATGAGGTAGTATTTACACTATTTACATTATTCGGACAATTGTCCTCCTCTTTGTTGCCATTTGTACAACGTTTAATAATAGATCATTCTATTTGTCTATATTTCTGAGATGAGGTAGTATTTACAGTATTTACATTATTCGAACTATTGCCCTCATCTTTGTTGTCATTTTTACAGCGTTTCGACCGTTGTATGCTCTGACCTTCGTCAGGTGCTAGAAATATAAAAGAGAAACAGGCCGCCTCCTTAAGGTAAGCCTACAAGACCATCACAAGTCCGAAACACGAGGGGAGATAGAATCAGGTGTAGCTGACCACATATGGAGAAAGGGGATCACTGCCCCCCCCCATGGGATGAAGTTGAAATAATAGATGGAGAACGCCACTGGAAACTACGTAACTTTAAGGTTTCTGCTTCACCAGGTCTACTACTGATATGCTAACGTCTATTAATGTGCGCATGTGCTAGGCTACAAAAATCTCCAAAGCCGAACAAGCATTGAGATGAATACAATATGGGAACCAATAATAAGGAGTGTCAGAGAAAATCATTAACGTCCAAAATTGCAATGTGAGCTCTGGTAAAAAAATGTTGCTGAAACATTAGGTTTATAAGACCCAGAAATTGACTTGCTGTTATCGTTGATAAATATATAAGTTGGTTAGTTCCAGTGACTTGACCCAAAGAGTTGTGAGTTCAATACCTGGTTACAGCAGTGGTGAACAAATAATTTAGATAGTTAGGTTAAAGGTAGATAACTCATAATTACCAGAAGTGATTTCGCACAAAGAACGAGAATAAATAGCCCAAGGATCGTTAGAAAGGGTTCTGTCAGAAATTCCTAGCACCTGAAAAAGGCCGGAGCACACAACGTTGTAAAAATGAAAACAAAGATAAGGACAATAATCTGAATGAGGTTTAGTGCCAGAAATGCTGTTTTTTTTGGGGGGGGCGGGCGTTTCAGTAGTTTCTTGGTGAAAAGAAAAAATAGGCAAGCAGATATTTTTTGTCATAATGCACTCGATATCAAGGTAGGGATAGGGCGTTAATATAATTAATGTAGATAAAATTCTCACTCAGCTTAGCGGTGTTATTTAAGGTCATTAAAAATTTTTTAGCATAGAAAAACGAAATGACCCTGAGGAGTGACTTCATTACAATAATGTCCTCACGAAACTTCGAGATCAGCATAACTGAAATAGTACTTCTTAGCTAAGTAACACGTTTCTCCACATTGTATACACACACACACACACACACACACACACACAGATATATATATATATATATATATATATATATATATATACGGACAGCTGAACGAGTGAGAGAGACCATTCACCATCGGCTTCTGTTTGTTGAGTAACAAGCAATTTGTACATAGGTTCTGTAAATAAATTAATTTCATTAAGTCATGAATTGTCAAATCAGTTGCATCTATCTATTTATATATCTATATCTGTGTTTTCATATCTATCTGATCTAACTGAGTCTTTTCATATCTTTTTTTATCTATCTATCTATCTATCTATCTATCTATCTATCTATCTATCTATCTATCTATCTATCTAAATAAATAAATAAATAAATAAACACCTAATGAGCCAGACGGACCTACCTTGGTTTCACCTAATCGGATCGTCAGGGAAGCTGACGATCCGATTAGGTGAAACCAAGGTAGGTCAGTCTGGCTCATTAGGTGTTTATTTATTTATTTCGCTCTACCACTGTATTGAGCGCTTCCTGTTAGTTGATGACTCGTATCGGTTTTTTTTTCTTTGGGTGTCGTGCTGATCTCGGTCCGAAATCTTGACTGACGTTCATGTACAAAGCACTTTTTTTTTTAAAGCATTTTTTCCTTCTTTCGATATTTTTCGATGAAGATTTTTCGACATGAGCATAATTTTTACAATCTCACTATCTATCTATCTATCTATCTATCTATCTATCTATCTATCTATCTATCTATCTATCTATCTATCTAATCTATATTCATTTCTATCTATCTATCTATCTATCTATCTATCTATCTATCTATCTATCTATCTATCTATCTCCCTCCCTCCCTCTCTCTCTCTCTCTATATATATATATATATATATCAAATTTTGTTAACATCATGATAATAATAAATTATAATCTATGCTTTTATGATGTTTTTCATCAACTTTTCATTCAGCAAGAACATTATCAGAATAACCGAAACATCGTTACCTTGCCAACCTTCCTATTAAGAAATGCTGTGGCTCATATGAAATATCATTATTTTTCTTTTACATTTGACACTTAAATATATTGAAAGTTCTATAATCAACAATCTATTCATCTACCGTGTTTAGTCACGTTTCACAAAATTAACAACGACCCATTTGAGACGGACTTCAGCGTAGACGAATTCCGTGATGAAAAAGAATAAAACATGTTAAAAATTCTGGATCGTCACCAATCAATGTTATCACAAATAATGGACGATCAATCACCTGGACGAAAATCGTGATATAAATTTCCCGGAATCATAGCTCATAAATAATAACCATATCTTATACTACCGAATGTAAGTTTTCGGCTTGTTGGGGTTGCGTATCTCAAACGAAAAAATATCCTGGTTAGTGATATTTGACAGATTCATATTTTGAATAATTAATAGAGATGTGCGTTTGGGAAGGCTCTTTAACACACACACACACACACACACACACACACACACACACATATATATATATATATATATATATATATATATATGTCAGCTCTATCACTGATATTGAGCGCTTTCAAATAAGTAACGCGCATATATAATATATCAATAATATAATATATATAACAAATTGCATTTATATATTGATATTTATAATTATATACATACACTTTTCACACACTCACACACACACACACACACACACACACACACATATATATATATATATATATATATATATACGAGTGAGTATAGAGTATAGTATCCGAGTGTAGTCAGTATAGTATCCGAGTGAGTATAGGGTACATGTTCTAAAACATAATTTATTATATATATATATATATATATATAGTCATCCGCAGACAGATCTGTTTCGCTGTATCACAGCTCATCAGTACGGTTAGACTCCGATTGCTTTTAACCCAGGATTGAAACCCGACCAAATTGGCGTCAGTCGGCGATTTTACCTCTGGGCTATGGGCGCTCGGTAGAAGAAAGCATACTTTTTTAGCGTGTATATTATCATTATACACGCCCAATAACCAGAGTGCTCTAATTCATTACAGACCGAGTGATGCGTACATGCTAGAGTAGCTACTGTTTTTCACAGTCTACCATTCTTCAATCAGGGTGTGAGAGCGTAAATAGTCTTCTGCAGACAGATCTGTTTCGCTGTATCACCGCTCATCAGAACAGTTAGATTCCGATTTTAACCCAGGATTGAATTCCGACCGAATTGGCGTCAGTCGGCGAGTCTACCTCTGGGCTATTGGCGCTCGGTAAAAGAAGGCAGACCTTTTAGCGTTTATATTATCATTATACACGCCCAATAGCCAGAGTGCTCTAATTCATTACTGAATGTGCGATACATATATATATATATCGGCAGAATTATTGGTACCTACCATAGATATTTACCCAAACATTAAAATCAAACAGTAAAGACGGTTTGATTGTAAATAGACATACTTGATGGGTTTGAGCAAGATGATGTCAGATCAGATTTTGGGAGGTTAACAAGAGTAAGGGTCTTAAGAGCTACAATGGACAGGGAGATGTGGAGGGATATGATCACTAACATTCTGAAGAGACACGTCATATAGAAGAAGAAAAAGTTTTGTCTAATTGATTAATTTGTTTTGTACAGTTTATCAACCCTTTGTAGGTAAGTTAATACCAGAGAACATGTTTAAATATTGTAATTTTTACAGGTAATAATGATTATATCTGAACGAATTCCTAGGGGCGAAGAAAAGATTGATGCCTTTTCTTGGACGAAAGTAAATATACCGACACAGCTGGAATTGGAACTTGACCGTTTCAATTTCCCATTCCGAGGAGGTGGCTAGGTAACAATCAGAAGAAAGTAAGTTAAATTTAAATTCCACAGACTGGAATTTAACTAAGTTAAAACTTAGCAAGTCACCAACTATTTTTTTCTTTTAATTGGAGTAGATAAACCAAACTATCGCCCGGTTCACACTCCACCCACGTCTGTTGAACAGGTGAAGAGGCTCATCCCTTGTTCCCTGTTTAGGATGTGGTTTCCGGCCTTTTCTTTTCCAATCTTTTTACTCTTTTCTTTTTCTTTTTTTTTTCAATTGGAGTAGATAGATCTATCTATCGCCCGGTTCACACTCCACCCACGTTTATTGAACAGGTGAAGGGGCTCATCCCTTGTTCCCTGTTTAGGATGTGGTTTCGGGCTCTCTCTTTTCCAATCTTTTTACTCTTTTCTTTTCTTGTTTGTTCTTCTTTTTTTCAGTTGGAGTAGATAGACTAAACTATCGCCCGGTTCACACTCCACCCACATCTATTGAACAGGTGAAGGGGCTCATCCCTTGTTCCCTGTTTAGGATGTGGTTTCGGGCTTTCTCTTTTCCAATCTTTTTACTCTTTTCTTTTCTTGTTTGTTCTTCTTTTTTTCAGTTGGAGTAGATAGACTAAACTATCGCCCGGTTCACATTCCACCCACATCTATTGAACAGGTGTAGAGGCTCATCCCTTGTTCCCTGTTTAGGATGTGGATTCCGGCTTTCTCTTCTCCAATCTTTTCATTCTTACGTAGCCCACTGCGCATCAGTGGCTCGGGGTGATATGATTAACAAACAAAAAAAAAAGAAAAGTTTCTATTGAAATATGTTACATGCCTTTTCTCTCACCCTGAAAATAATAGCTAGCAAATAAAACAAAAAACCGTTATTCAAAAATCTAGCACGGTATGCAAAAAACGGTCGTGTTTTCTTTTGTTTTTGTTTTTGTATTTTTTCACTTCTGTTCAAAGATCATCTTGTAGTGGCGTCTCCCCTTTTTCCAGGATAATAGACTCGTCTACAGTATACATATACTCCTGCATAGAAGCAAGACGTCAGATATCGAGTGATCCGCGAGACATCATCAGATCCGAGAGATACCGCGTTAGTAATTCATAGTAGCACTGAGATACACACAGCAGATTATTATTACACAGCACCCCGTCAGCTTCCGACGTGGACATACTAATTCTACTACGGTTTCACTTCAGAGACATTGTATATATATCCGTGTTTCTAACTGTATTTCTGGATTACTAACCTGTGTTCAAGTTTGTATTCTTTACGTTAAATATACTTACTTTTCTATCTCGAATTCTGTTGGTTATTCCTTTATTTTGTACGGTTCCCATTTCCGAAATCCACAACGCAACTTTTGATCCCGAAGTCAACCCCACATTACTGTTAAGAACATCACTGACTGGACGTTAATGACGTTGAATAGTAATTAGGAAAGAACAATTAAAATGAAATCAATAACATCAATTAGGAAAGAAACATGTGATTTTATAGTTGTTTATTTGAAACACATTGTTTTTATGTGTCAAGAAATTTCCAGGGTAAGTGTTCAGATTAATTCCATTCATCAGTTCTCCAGGATCAGAAATTTAAAACTAGAACAACCCTATGACACGTGCACGGAATCGAATCACCCACATTTCCTCTGCGTTTCAAATGTAAAGAGAAAGGTCCGCTGACACAGATTTTCCTCAACAACACCTACTTTGTGGAAGATAGTCTCACATAGTGTAGGGAGCTGGTTAATTTTTCTTTGATTCGGCCTTGTGTCATACTTAACCGAACCCCCTACAGCTTACTATTTTTATCAAGAATTATCATCATCAGAATTATCAGAAGGTTTTCATCGTTATCAGAAAAGTTGGTTGTCAGCAGGTTGGAATATGTGGAATTGTGTGGAATAGTGTAAGAATAAAATATACATTTTTCATGGTAAAATAGAAATTTATCAAAAGGAAAGAATAGCACATGTTTTAAAAGTTCATGTGCAATTAGAATTATTATTAAGAAGGTAAGAGTAGAGTTCGTGTTCAGTGATAAAGTTATGGGTATCGAGATATGTAGAAAATGTTCGTAGTAGTAATTGTTGAAAGAGTATATGCGTACGTACGTACGTATGTATGTATGTATGTATGTACGTACGTACGTATTCAGTCGGAATGTCTTTGGATGGAGAAGTAGAAGTAAAAGGAATCGGCATAAGGAAAGAGAAAGAGGACACATGCCCGAATCAGCTTGAAACTTCTCTCCTTACATTAGTAGTAATTAGTGGGTGATCAGTTTATGACTTCATAACAATATAAAACTGATCCCCCACTTTCAGCCTTAATCATGTTTTCAACTATTATATTCAGTCAATCAGGTAAGTGCCAAACGAGATACATAATACACACTTTGGGCGATCATGTCTCGAAAGAGACATAACTGATTGAGCAGTCATTCATCATTATTTATCCATCACACCCAATGATACATAGGGCAACTTTTTGTTGCTGTTTCTATAACAAACTGTTTTTTACGGGGCAAGGTTGTTAGCCCTGCACCCAACCACCAAACCTGAAGGACCGGTGTGCTATTCTTGGTCCTTACGCTTACAGCACCTGGTATTCCCGAATGGTCACCCATTTAAGTACTGACCAGGCTCGATGTTGCTTAACTTTGGTGATCGGATGGGAACCGGTGTATTCAACACGATATAGCCGTAGTTATCCCGAAGTAGGTTGCCATTACTTTCTGCAATAGACTGATTGCTAACCAAGGCTATAGAACCCAATCTGTTTTATTATTAAACCCATAACTGGAGGGAAGAGACCGATTAATACCTTTCCCAAGGATATTTGTGCACAAGTGAATGCAATGAATTTGACTGGAATTTGAACTCGGTTCCCCGATTTATCGTTCCGAGCCGATATCCACTGCACCACAACGCAAGTCTTACTATATTTGATGTTTAACTCGAACTGACATCGTCTTACCGCCGCTAGACTCCTTAAGCATTTTTATTGAGCCAAATCAATCTATCTCAGTGTCAGTTAAGTGCTAAAATTGGCAGAAATTGCAAAAACAGAAAATTTAATAGCTTCTAGGGAGGAGAGCTAAAATTTAATCTGCAGTTTTTACGAAAAGGTTTCTAGAGATAAATTCTGTCGAGAGAGTATGCAGATGTTCATTTTAAACAGTTACAGACAAAAAATTAAGACGATTACAAACAGATAATGAGTCGTATGTATGAAAAACACAATTGTCGTTATTTACATTATTTAAATTTGGGTTGTCCTCAATCTGATCCGACGACTTTAGCTCCCTGGTGCCCCTTCTACACAAATTTACTTGAGCAACTAGACTGCCAACAAAAGCACCCCCCCTTACAATCAAAAGAACCAAATGCAAAACTCACATATATTCCTCACTTACTTTTCTCGCACTTCCCACCTGTGGAATTCCTTTTCGTATACTTACTTCTCTGAATTTACAATTTCTAGAAGTTTAAATGCAACCTCAGTTGCCATCTATTAACCTCTTGACTCACATCCTACTCTCATCTTTTCCCCAGCATACCTGTATCTTGTTCTTCTCCTTTTTCACTCTACTCTCACGTAACTCTCTGCACACCAGTATTCCTATCCTTCTCTTAACCATTCTCTGACACTCTCTATATCTTGTTATTCTCCCTTTTCACTCTACTCTCACGAAACTCTCTCCACACCAGTATTCCTATCCTTCTCTTAACCATTCTCTGACACCCTCTATATCTTGTTATTCTCCCTTTTCACTCTACTCTCACGTAACTCTCTCCACACCAGTATTCCCATCCTTCTCTTAACCATTCTCTGACACTCTCTATATCTTGTTATTCTCCCTTTTTACTCTACTCTCACGTAACTCTCTCCACACCAATATTCCCATCCTTCTCTTAACCATTCTCTGACACCCTCTATATCTTGTTCTTCTCCCTTTTCACTCTACTCTCACGTAACTCTCTCCACACCAATATTCCCATCCTTCTCTTAACCATTCTCTGACACCCTCTATATCTTGTTATTCTCCCTTTTCACTCTACTCTCACGTAACTCTCTCCACACCAGTATTCCCATCCTTCTCTTAACCATTCTCTGACACCCTCTATATCTTGTTCTTCTCCCTTTTCACTCTACTCTCACGTAACTCTCTCCACACCAATATTCCCATCCTTCTCTTAACCATTCTCTGCTCCCCTCTGTATCTTTACTTTTCTTTCCTATTCTAATTATTACCAATTAGTGATGTTGCTCATTTACTGTTTACCCTTTTTTGCAGTGTTATACGCAACTAAAATAGTTTTGAGTAAAATTGTTTCTTATACCTCTCTCTTTAGATTCCCGAAATTCTTTTATTAAGCTGATTTGATCCATCTTATTAACGATAATCCAGTGCTATGAGAAACCCTATACAAAAGTTAGTAAATTCAAATAATTTTATTCTACCGCTTACTCTATTGCAGATTATACTTCAGATTTCATTGTAAGAATTATTAAATAATTTATAATTATTTTCCCGTTGACATTTAAATTCAAAATAAACTCTACTATTTACAAAATATATCTAACTTTTTCTAATCCGATTATACTCTGTTTGCATATGCTATTTTTTTAATCGTTTCACTCCAAGCAAGGCAGTAACGCCACTGATGCGCAGGGGGCTACATAAATGTAAACGTTTAGACAGGAGAACAGTAAATAGAAACTTGAACCAGTTACAGGGGTGTGTCAGAGAAAGGGAAAGAGAAGGAGGGGGACACAGGTGTGAAGACAGTTGCGAAAGTAGAGAGAAAGGAAAACAACGAGATATACGGGGTGATGTAGAAAGGGCTGGAGATAAGTGATGGGTATTGATATTGCATTTGAATTCCTGTAGGTTGTAGCCGTCAGGAAAGCAAATATATGGAAGTGTTTACAACAGGCGGGAAGTACGAGTAAAGAAGCTGTTGGAGTAGAATTGTCAGCTTCAGTTTGTTGATCTAACTGTAAATGGGTGGGACCTTGTTGCCAGTCTGGTTGCATGAGTAAATCTTTTGTGACAGGGTCTCCATTGACTTCAGTTCATCAGAGCAGAAAAATTGTATATCATTTTTTTTTATATGTCAACTGCCAATTTGACATCATCGAACCAATCAGACTTAAGACGAGAGTAAATAGCTGTGCCACCGGCATAGATAACGAGAACTGATGACACTGAAAAGGTCGTTGAAGAAAGGTAGTGACTGCTTTGGTCCAAGAATATATCACTGGTGACACGCATTAACCCTGCCGAGATCTAGGAGAGTGGGCTTATTAAGTGGTAATATGAACAGTTTCCGTATATGAAAATATTCGCCATTCATTGACTAGCAGCCAGAACTAACGTTTTAAAGTCAAGTTGCCGTTATCGCTTTTTTCCATTCTTGATGGAAGTTTTCTTACTAACCTTTTGTTTGAAGTTGTATGGAATATCAACATCTTGATTATGTCATTATTTTCTCTTCGAGATATATGTGATATCCAACTGTGTGGTTGATGGTATTGAATGTCCACCTCTGATATAGTTTTAGGTCATCTGGCACACTTGTTTGTATCTAATTTTGTGGTGCTAGTCCAAGTTCGATGGCTTACGGCCATATCACGTTGAATAGACTGGTTCCCGCTCGATCACCGAAGTTAAGCAACGTTGAGCCTGGTCAGTACTTATATGGGTGACCGCTTAAGAATATCAGGTGCTGTAAGCGTTTAGTGACGGATGTGCGTTGTGCATTGTGGTGCAGTGGATATCGGCTCGGAAAGAGAAATCGGTGAGCCGAGTTCGAATTCCAGTTGAATACCCTGCATTCACTTAAGCACTGGTACCCTTGGGAAAGGTATTTAATCCGTTCCTTCCTTCCAGTTATGGGTTAAATAACAGGATATGACTTGGGGACACTACCCTTAAAAACAAGTCCTAATCAATCTTGATACTTGAAAAGAAAAAAGTATTACTAGACCCAAAACTTATATAAAAACAACAATAAATTGTTGAAAGAAAAAGGTATTATCAGCAATAAATAAATAAAATTTAGTTGGCAATAAATGTCCGCCGAGGTGTTGATGTGCCATAAAACAAAACAACCAAACCAAACCAAGTTCGATAAAAGATGGTCTTCACGAAGATCCACAGGCTTCACTCGCTCAAAGCCATTGATCTGAGAAAGCGGTTATATACATTTGACAATTTCAGTATTTCTGAACAGGTGAGGCACCATGTACGGCATCCTTATGAAAGTATCGATCTAGGGAGGAATTATAGTGCATGATTCCAGTTTGAAGGTTAATGTTTTGGTTCTGTAGCAATTTGCGGTATTATGGCGAAACTATCTCTTGCATACATTGAATATTTTGTCTGGGATGTCTTTAGAGATACGAGATAAAATCCAAAGAAAAATCTGCAATGTTATCGGGAATGAACTGGCATCCCAGCTTCAATCATTTTCCCACTGTCGTAAAGTAGATTAAAGTGCTTTTTCTATAAATATTTTCACGACAATTGTTCTGATGACGTCCCACCCTTTGTACCAAAACTTTACGATTTTAAGCCAAGTACTAGATTCTCAGCTAGGTTTACATCAATTTTACAGTTGAAATTAGTAGACGTAACCGTAAGTTCTATGCTAACAGTTTCTTCTCTGGACATTTTTGATTGTGGAATCCGTTCTGGCCTCTTTCATTGCACTCAAACTTTAAATGTAATGTCAATCGTTATTTTCTGTCTTAACAATTCCTTTTCATTTATTGTTCTCTCTCTTTAATAATGTTTTTCTTTTTGTTGTGGAGGAATATCCTGTCTTACTCAGGAATGGGTATGACCCGGGTTATAAAAACCGGGACTAGAACGAACTACAGAGTGTTCGTGACTATACCAGAGTCTTCGTTCCTTATACGAGAGTCTTCGTCATTATACGAGAGTGATCGTGATTATACGAGTCATCGACTTTAGTCGAGAGCCATCGTCATTAGACGAGAGTTAGACGTCACAAGAAGGAAGCATTCTTCACGAGACGGACGCATACGTCCTAGATAGAGACATTGCCTACTTGGTGGTTATATTTGTTAACTGTTCATTGGTTTACGTGTATTGTTTATTGGTTTATTGTACTGAGGTATAATAAATCTTTATTCATATATCCTCAGTGTTAAGAATTATTTCTTGCACTATTCTTTCTCTGTTTATCCCCTCCCGGAATACAACACTTATTTAAATGTAAATCATCTTTAGTCGAGAGCCATCGGCCTTAGACGAGAGTTAGACGTCACTAGACGGAAGCCTTCTTCTCAAGACGGACGCATACGTCCTATACAGAGACATTGCCTTCTTAAATGTTATTCTTGTTAAATGTTCGTTGGTGTACTTGTATTTGGTTTATTGTACTGAGATATAATAAATCTCTATTTATATATACTCAGTGTTAAGAGTTATTTAATAATGTTTTTCTTTTTGTTGTGGAGGAATATCCTGTCTTACTCAGGAATGGGTATGGCCCGGGTTATAAAAACCGGGACTAGAACGAACTACAGAGTGTTCGTGACTATACCAGAGTCTTCGTCCTTATACGAGAGTCTTCGTCCTTATATGAGAGTCTTCGTCCTTATATGAGAGTGATCGTGATTATACGTCATCGACCTTAGTCGAGAGCCATCGGCCTTAGACGAGAGTTAGACGTCACTAGACGGAAGCCTTCTTCTCAAGACGGACGCATACGTCCTACACAGAGACATTGCCTTCTTGATTGTTATTCTTGTTAACTGTTCGTTGGTGTACGTGTATTTAGTTTATTGTACTGAGGTATGTTAAGAATTATTTCTTGCACTATTCTTTCTCTGTTTATCCCCTCCCGGGATACAACACTTTTTATCAAATTCTTTCAGTAACTACTTCCGTCTTAGTAGCTTTGTTGCCTTGACAATATTCCAACTCTTCTTTGTTTCGACTGTACAATCTTACTGAAACCAGAATCGATTAAAGTTTTTGAGCAAGGAATTTTACGGAGTGGGTCTAGATTGAAGGATTGCAAGAGTAAATGGTTTAAATTTTACATTGTACCCATGGCATCGTCAAATGTCAAGCTTCATCTTATCGTTATAAGTAGTTCAGAATAATCGCACTTTAACATTTGAAAATTGAAAAGCTCAACCAGCTAAAGATGCACACGAAAAAAAATATAGTCAGCATGTTATATGAAGTGGGTATTTCTAAAGATCAAACGCAGTGTGTATAAGGTCAGTGTTAAGTCAACCAAACACTGGACACTGGCAGCCAATGGACTGGAACCGAGGGGAACTGGAGAATTATGATAGAAGCTTCCTTGTTTACCGACCAACAAATCTTATTACAACGAAGTTATAAAGAGAAATACACTTATTTCGGCAAAGTTTCCGATATTAAAAATGCCACAGCCAATAAGAATGATGTTGATAAATATTTCGCAACAAGAATGAAAAAGACTTTTTATCATTTCACCCAAGTATACCAATTGGGATGCGTATTGAGGTGCAGTGGATATCAGTGTGGAATGAGAAATTGGAGAGCAGAGTTCGAACTCCAGTTAAATTCGGTTGCATTCACTTACGCGAAAATACCCTTGGGAAAAGTATTAATCCGTCTCTTCTCTCCAGTTATGGGTTAAATAATAGGACAGATTGGGCTTCTATAGCCTTGGTTGGTAACCAGTCTACCGCAGAAAGTAATGGCAATCTACTGCTGGATAATCTTCTGCCCAGTCAGTCATGTCTTTTTCGAAACATGATCGCCCAAGCTTGTATCAGGTATGGCACTTAACTGACTGAATATAATAGTTGAAAACACGATTAAGGCTTCCACTGGGCATAAAGTAGGGGATCAGTTTTATATTGTTATGACGTAATAAACCGATCCCCCAATAATTACTACTTAATAATATAATACATTTATTCCCCCTCCCTAGCTATGTGTCAAATAATAGGACAGGTTGGGTTCTAAAGCCTTGGCTGGCACCCAGCCTACCGCAGAAAGTAATGGCAACCTACTGCGGAATAATCTTCTGCCCAGTAAGTCATGTCTCTTTCGAGACATGATTGCCCAAGCGTGTATCACGTATGGCACTTAACTGACTGACTGCTTGACAAGATTGGCGGCATCATCAAGTTAAAGTATAAATAACTAGATAACAAGTTTTACGCTAACAGTCTCTTCTATACCACTTCCCGTTTGTGGAATTCTTCAGGATTTTTGCTTCTTCTTTTCCTGGTAACCTTGATCTTCAAAATTTTAAATGTCCATCGTTATCGTCTCTCATCTTAATTCTTAGGTACTTCAATTTCAATGTCTAAAAGAGGTTATCATATAGGTATGAAGAAGTAAATGCCATCTTAAAACAACTTCTTCCTTCTTCTTCTTCTTCTTCTTCTTCTTCTTCTTCTTCTTCTTCTTCTATATGCCATGTCCTTACAGGACGTAGGCGATCATGTCTTTCCACATCTCCCTGTCCGTGATGGCTCTTAGCACGCTTTCTACTGTTGCACTATCATGTAACCCTCGTTCCATCATCCACCTGATCAGGCCCTTCAAATATGTTATCCGCTGCTTTGCACTGTCTCTTTTCCCCTCTATCTGGCCTGTTAGTAACAGGTTCTCCAAGCCCTCCTTCCTCATTGCATGTCCCAGGAACTTTAGTTGTCTCTTTCTGATGGTCAGTATTAATTTCCTTTTCGTTTCCATCCTTTCCAAAACCCCGTCATTGCTCACATGCTCGGTCCATGATATCCGCAGCATCCTTCTGTAGAACCACATTATCGCTTGACAAATAAACAAGCACAAAAAGTATATATTTGGCAGTGCATTATTGAATATCATATGCGATTTTGACTTCCTAATGGAATTTAGTTTTGCTGAAAATAATACTATCAAATGCAAATAATTTCTGTCTGGATTACTGTGATGGGGATTATTAAACATATTCACATTATATGGTGTCAGATTAATCCTTTTATCTCTGTTGTTACTATCGCGACGTTTAGGCTATTTGTGCACCCGGTCTTCCTCAGAATTTGAATGGAACACTTTTTTCAAGTCTGCAAGGATGGAATGTTGTCTATGTCCAAGGATAATGTATTTTCTCTTTTTACCACTTTACTATCTATATTTCAGTGATTATATAGTATTTACACAATTTAAATTATTCGGACTATTGTCCTTATCTTTGTTGCCATTTGTACGATGTTTCGGCCGTTATACGCTCCGACCTTCTTCGGGTGCTAGGAATGTCGAACAGAACTCTTTATTACAATTACTTGGGTATATTAAACCTCTTTTAGTAGTCATAAGTTATCTCCTCTCTAATTTACTTGTTCCCCGGTAGTAGCCTGGTATTGAACTCACAACTCTTTGGGTCAAATCACTGGAACTAAACAACGTCTATATCCACTGGGTCATGTGACCGTACGGACAAGAAGAACTGAATTTCTAGGACTTATAAACCTAATGTTTGGTAACCATTTTTTACCAGAGTTCATATTGCAATTTTTTTTTTTTTGTCAATGGTTTTCCCTAGTATATTGCAACTTCGACTTATGGTTTTTTCTGTAGCACTCTGTATTACTGGTTCCCAAATTGTATTCATCTCTATGCTTGGCCGACTTAGGAGATTTTTGTAGCATAGCATATGCGCTGATTTCTTAAGTTTACATTTGTTCCAGTGACGTTCTCTGTCTTTTATTTCAACTTCAAACCCATAGGGGGCAGAGATCCCCTTTCTCCCTTCATATGTGGTCAGCTACGAGTGATTTTTCTATCTCCCGGTCTTGTGATGTTCTTGTAGTCGTACTTTAAGAGGGCGGCCTGTTTCTCCTTTATATTTCTTTCAACAGATACATGAAATGGCGTACAAACAAGCGTCAGTCATGTCCTCCTCTTTTGGGGGATCTTAATCGGGAGAGGTACATGTGAAGTGGAGAACCACTTCTGAAGATCGACCTGATGTTATATTGATTCTTTGTATTTTCTCCGATAACCCCTTCACATAAGGGGAAGACAGACCGAGGCTGTTTTCTGAGAGTTGTTATCCTCATGCGCCCTCCCTTCCATGTTCGTTGGAGCTACTATCATGTACCCTGGATAATTGTTACGTTGTAGGGTACTGCTTATACTGACCATTTTCTGTTCGTATGTATCTGGGTGGAACAAGGAATGGTTAATATAAGCAGTACACTTCTAATATTTCTAGATTTTATCTATTTCTAGATTGTATCTTGTTGCTGCTGAGATAATAATGGTTTCGTTATGGAAATCTTACTAATTCAATCATAAATGGGGGGAGAAGAGGCGGATTCATACATAATCAGAATCTGATAAACCAACATGAAATTATATATTGGATATCAAGTAGAGAATATATTCTCTATAAAAATAACTATTCAAAAAATCACTATGCAAATTCAAATCTCATTTCGAGACACGGTAATTCTTAAACATTTGTATTCCTGAGATAATCAATAAATATAAAAGTCATGCCAATGTAACGTATTAAATTTTTTTTTTTTGTTCATTTCAAGACAAAAAGATATTTGTAAATTTTTAGAAGTTTTTGGAAATAAGCATTTGTTGATACAAATTCTACTAACTGAACCACAGCTGGAGAGAGAAGTAGTAGGTTCATGCCTTTCCCGGTGTATCTACTCTCCGAATTTCAATTCCAAACCGTTATCTATTAAATGACTCACAAATTCAAGCTTACAATACCCGATACAACCGGAAGAAATACACCAGAAATACAACACGTGGTACACACAAGCTGTCACCCATCGAGGTAATGACCAAGTTCGACATTGCTTAATATAAAAAATTCAGAACTGTATTGTGGAGACCAATGATCGTGAAAGTTCTGAAGGGACACAGCGCAAAGAAGAAGAAGAAAAAGAAAAAAATATACTTGAAAAATCCCGGAAATCCAGTAGGTCAAAACATCATTTTATACAACCGTACATTCAAGCTTACACCAATTGGTATTCACAAGCGATCACTTATCTAGGGTACTAGTCAAGCTTAACTGGATCGTACGAAAAACGATGTTCCGACATAATATGGCCGTAAGCCAAAACTGACATGAAAATTTAACTAATATGACTAACAAACATATGCTCTCTGTAATTCGACTAACAAATTCTGAATCGTGATAAACCATATTGACACTATTGGATTGCTGCATCACGCGATGGCATCGATTTGAATTTGCAAACTGCAGAAAAATGTATTCTACACAAAGTTTTACGTGGTCCATACGCATCCCTCAAGTTCACAGGCAACTGGTTTTGCTGAAACAATTTACAATAATGGCATACTGCCAGTCTTTAACAAAATCGCTGATATCTTGGCAAATATTCCAGGTTGAACATGTTCTGCTGAACACTGCTTCACATCCTTCAGATAAATTAACACATATCCGAAAATTACAATGAGTCAAACTCGATTAAACATAAGGACAAGTATACTATTGAGGGGAAATTCGCTAACATTCCTGTTAGAAAATTTTTAATCAAATTTAAACTTATTTATAAATGGAATTTTGTCTGTGTTTGTGTGTGTCTGTTTCTGTGTGTCCGTTACCTACAGACACCGAAACGGTTGAACCGATTTTCTTGAAAATTTACACAGTTATACTATAAGCGTCTGCAATTGTTCTTAGCTAGGTTTTGTGTCGAGGTACCCCCGATAAATATCGAAAATCGATAATCGAAAAAATCGGGTTATAGAAGGAGTGGTTCGATTTTAATAAAATTTGATACACTCACAGACAAAGACATAAGAAACGATATTCAGAAGTTTCAAGGTTTGCAGTTCTTACAATAGTGCAGAAAATCGATTATATATATATAAAAGGCAAGATGTTTGTGTGTGTGTCTGTTTATCTGCCTTTGTCTGTATTTTTTCAGCCCTTTTATTTTAGTTTTTGCTTCGGGTTTGGCTCTAAGTAAGTATAATTGTAGTTCTTAGTCTCAGCCATGATACCATTTACTCAGAGGACTTATTTAGCCTTCAAAATTCAGTTTACAACGAAAAAACTTATTTGATATCGATACCAGGAAATCAAAATTTGACTTACATCCATTCATTTTTCTTTCAGTCTACGGTTTCGCTTTAACTGGAAACAACTATTGCTTTTTAGTCATTTGTGCCAACGTCCAAAGAGTCTAAGGTCCAGGACCATGGATTAGTTTTAAAGCTTTCATTAAATCTGAGCAACGCCGGGCTATACAGCTAGAAACTGATATTTTTCCAGATACAAAAAATAAAAAAACAATATTTCTTTTAAGTTTCATATTAAGTTTGGGATTTATGTTGCCCAACATCGGCTAACGAAAGGCATTTTTGAAAATTGTTATTCATATTTTCATGTCTTTTCATATTTCTGACATTTTAACACTTCTTAACAAAATTAATTAAATCTGCCTATGGGACACATAGGGTTCCAATTTGAACGCGCACACAAAGTCAATTGGATAGTAAATAATTTTATCTGTCCTTTAATTTTCGGGCGTTTTTTTTTTTTTTTTTGCAGCGGGTGTCAGGAAAAGTGTAGGAGAAGGAAGAGAATACTGATGAGAGTGGGGTGGGAGGAGAATAAAACATGAGAGAGAGGATGTAAGTTAGTCAGACAAGAGATGACTATTGACTTTACTTTTAAATTCTTGGAGATTGTAACTGTCGGGAAAGCAAGTATGCGGAAGGGAATTCCACAGGCGGGAAGTGTGAGAAAAGAAGCTGCTGGAGTAGAATTTTATCGTTTTCACAGTAAAAGGGTGGGACCTAGCTGCTAATCTTGTGGCTCGAGGAAATTCATATATAGGGGGTACCAGTGAGATAAGTTCATCAGAGCAGAAGCCGCGAAAGTATTTGTAGAAGAGACACAGGGAAGCCACATTGCGCCGGTGAGAAAGTGACTGTAACCTAGTTGTCAAGTCGGGATCGATCAAATTACAGATTCTCCGTTGGATTTGATCGAGGTCACCGAGGTGGATAGCAGGAGCACCCGACCAGATATGGAAGCAATATTCAATGCACGGACGGATGGTAGATTTGTATATGTGCAGGATTGTTTCGGACGGGAAAAAACTTCCTGGCCCTACACAGAGAACCGACTTTCTTAGCAGCGGATTTAGCTATGGATTCTATATAGTTATTCCACATGAGGTCTGATGTGAGAGTTAATCCGAGGAGAGGCAGTGTTTTACTTTCAGGGAGAGAAGCCTGATCCATGTTAATGGGCGGGAAGAACGATTAATGTATTTTGAATTTAATGGGTATCTTACATGTAAACAGGTTTATCTATCTGTATCTCTTTGTTTCTCTACCTCTACTCACGATCGCTGTCAGTTATTTGTATGTTTTGTTTTAGTTTTTGTTTTTTTCCAAGTATTATCGCAGATTCACTTTTGCTTTCCCACACTTCTAAGAAAAGAACTGAAACCGTATCCTTTTTTTAAGTCCACTTAATAAGTCTTTTTTGTGAATAAATATGTTGGTCTCATATTGAGCGTTTTAAATATGTTTTTTTTAAATTTTTAAAATGAATTATTCTGAATAAATTTATTTGAAGTTGGGCTATTTTCTTATGTTCTCATTTATTCAGATTACATGGGAAATTTCTAATATCTACATTCTGATGAGTGGAATATACGTTCCTGGCATAAATAGGTCATGACTATGAGCCTTTATTGAGCGACCAACTGACGTATACGACCAGTTTTTGATGGCAGTAGAGGTGGTCATATACGACAGGTTCCACTGTATATCCCAATGAATATTTACAATGATTGTAATTTTATATATAGAGGGGAACGTTCATCAGAACAGTTACCCTGAAAGTATTTATAGAAAAGACACAATAAATCTACATTATGGCGGTGGGAAAGTGACTAAGGGAGAGATGCCATTTCAAAACCAATAACATTGCAGATTATTCTTTTATTAATATAGTAGTTAAATTTTAGTTGTTGCTGCTGTTGAAAGCCTTCTGAATTTTGTTATTTAGTGAAGCTCTTTGTGGTTTTGTAGCGCCTGTCTGTAGATCCTGATCGAAGTGAGGGTAACTGTCTGATTTACTTCCTTTCAAAGAACCTTATTCGTCGTCGTCTTGTGGCCTTGGCCGAGATAGAACTCACTACACTCCCTCCAATATTCCCTGTGCGTTTGGAACCCTGGCGCAGTTTGCAGCAAAATTCACAATCTAGTCAAATAGCTGAATACTTGATGCTTTGCTACCAAGGGTGTTTTTATTGTGACACCAACACTAGATGGGTTGCCTCCAGGCCCCATCCTGTTATTTAACCCATAACTGGAGAGAAGTATGGTACTCAACTGGAATTCGAACTCGGCTCACCGATTTCTCTTTCCATCCGATATCCACTGCACCACAACGCACATCCGTCACTAAACGCTTACAGCGCCTAGTATTCCCAAGTGGCCACCCATTTAAGTACTGACCAGGCTCAACGTTGCTTAACTTCGGTGATCGAACCTTATTAGACAATATTTGTAACGACCAGATTTCACATTAAATATTTTCATTCCTTTCTGATTATTTATATTCAATTATCTCAGCTTTCAGCAAATACTTTTCTAAATATTTACTTGGCTTCCGCGTTCATTGCCTGATCTCTATATTCAGTTTTTTAGACGTAAGTTTATTTATTAGTGCATAATTCGCTCAGATTAGATCAGTTTGACACAAGGCTACAAGTACGAGATGCTCAGTGTGGATCGAACTAACTCGGAATCAGTAATGGTAAAATTAACCCCTTCCATACAGGAAACGATCAGCATATATTGACCGAACCGCTAGTTTTAATTTCTGTAGAAATACAATATTTTCCGTCTATATTTCTGAGATGAAGTATTGTCATTATTGACATTGTTCAAACAGTTGTCCTCATCTTTATTGAAATACACGTCCTTTCGACCATTCTACGGTGTTTGTAATTTCGAACCCTATCCTTTCTTTCGCCCATCAGGATATATTGTTATAGTTCCACATCTCCTGCCTCTTCCGGATAACTCAGAATCATTTATTTCACTTTTATTTCGGCTCTCGAAGTTTTTGTTCATCTCTGTTGTAGCCAGATATTGAACTCAAGACTCTTTGGGTTAAGTCACTGGATGCAAACCACGCTTTTATCCACTAGACAATGTGTTCTTGATGAAATATTTTTGTCAAAATCTTTTTTCAGAAAATGGGACTTTATGTTCCCTAAGATTTGTCCCTTATTTCTAGTATTCATGCAATTTTCTTTCCAGTCCCTTTATATCAGCGACGAATATCATCATCTTGACTATATATATATATATATATATATATATATATATAAATCTACCATCCGCCCATGCATTGAATACTACTGCCATTTCTGGTCGGATGCTCCTTTTTCTACCTGGGGGTCCTTGACAAAATCCAACGGAGAATCTGTAATGTGAAAGATCCCGACTTGGCAGCTTGGATACAGTCAGTTTCTCACCTGCGCAATGTGGCTTCCCTGTGTCTCTTCAACAAATAATTTCACGGCTTCTGCTCCGATGAACTTAGATCACTGCTGCCCCCTATATATAAATTTACTCGAGCCACAAGATTAGCAACTAGGTCCCACCCTTTTACTGTGAAACCAATAAAATGTAAAAGCAAATTCTACTCCAACAGCTTCTTTTCTCGCACTTCCCGCCTGTGGAATTTCCTTCCATTTACTTGTTTCTCCGACAGCTACAATCTCTAAGAATTTAAATGTAAAATCAATAGTCATCTCCTGACTAAACTGCATCCTTTCTCTCATGATCCTTTCTCCGTCCACTCCACTCTCATCAGTATTCTCATCCTTCTCTTACCCACTTCCTGACACTCCCTATACCCTGTCACTCTTTCTCATAATTCTCCTACTATGTACCCCCCTGCAAAACAATGGCAGTAAAATGCCTTGTTTGGGGCTATATGATTATATAAAAAAAAGATAGATAGCTAGATAGAATTTCCTTCTGTTTACTTGCTTTCCCGACAGCCACAATGTCCAAAAGTTTAAATGCAAAGTCAGTAGTCATCCCCTATCTCACTAACCTGCATTCTCGCTCTCATGCTCCTTTCTCCATCCACTCCACTCCCATCAGTATTTCTCATCCTTCTCTTACCCACTTCCTGACAGCCCCTATAACCTGTTACTTTTTCTCATAGCATTCCTTCTATGTAACTGTTGGGGAGCAGTTTTTTGGCACTGAAGGTTATAATCCTGTTATGTAGGTTGCTAATTGACTTAACGCACCCAGAATGTTAGGAACTTGGTAATCTTCCACTAAAAACAGACTCCTTAGTATTCGGCTAACTGCCGACTAATATCAACTGCCTAGCAGTTCTACTGAACTCTAATAAAACTCTAAAGAACTCCCATGAACTTCCCAAGAACTTCTTCCGTTAACTTCCTATTAACTCTTATTAATATAGTAGGGAGATTCCGTTATCTGAGGAATAGGGGTGTTTCCCCATAATAGTAACCCCCTGCAAAAAAATCATTATTTTCCCTTTAAGCGTTGATATATAATCATAAATATAATCATAGATAAAATGAATCAGGCCAAATAAATTGAACGGTATATTGATTTGGTTGTGAAGTGCTTTAGTTATTTGCTTGATCGATAGATAAATTCAGTTTGAAGATTCAGATTTCTGAGACAATGGCAAACTCTGAATTTAAAGAAATGAAAGGTCCTTACAGGCAGGTTAGTTGAATACGTTGGCTAATGACCTCAGTAAACACAAGTAGTAGAAAAAAAAGGTCATCAGCTGTACATGTCACGTATATATAAAACCAAGCAGGAAAATATTTATTATTTACATTCAGAACTGATGTCGTAATCTTTGTTGTTGTTAGCACAAATTTTCTGTTGTTGTACTCTCTGGATTTATTCAGATGTCTTCCGATTTGGATAATCATGGAGGAATTTCGATTGATTTATTTGTATATATATGCTAAGAAAGTACCCTTCCTTGTAGCAGGGAAGGATAGTAGGACATAGGACAAAGAACTGGAATATTTGGAGTGTCTGAGATTAGCAGTACAACATTTCGTCTTGAAAGGACAGAGTGATCATGGCTTTCCGCGTCTCCCTATTCCCGGTGGCTTTCTGCCCTTACACCACGCAAACCCCGTTCTGCCATCCACATGCTCAAGCCCTTCAAATATGTTATCCGCTGCTTTTCCTTGTCTCTTTTTCCCCTCTATCTGGCCTATAAGTAGCAGGTTCTCCAAGCCCTCCTTCCCCATTGCATGTCCCAGGAACTTTAGCTGTCTCTTCCTGATGCTCAGTATTATTTCCTTTTCGTCTCCATCCTTTTGAAAACCTCATCATTGCTCACATGCTCGATCCATGATATAAGTAGCATCCTTCTGTAGAACCACATTTCAGTTGCTTTAAGTCTTTTTCTCATCTCTGAATATATTGTTCAGCATTCCCTACCATATTGAAGAACAGACATCACATAACAAGCCAGTACTCTTTTCTTTGTTTCTAGCGAAATTTTCCTGTTTCTTAATACTCTACTCAACTTCTGGAATGCTTCCCTCGGCATGCCCATTCGTCTTCGTATCTCTGTGTCGCACCTTTCGTCTTCCGTTAGAACACTTCCCAAGTATGTAAACTTCTGTACCTGCTTGATGTTAGTATCCCCCACCTGTATTTGGCATTTTGGGCTTCCCTTTTTGCTGATGACCATGCATAAGTTCATTATGCTTAAATTTCCTAGCTACTGTCGCGAGGATAAAAACAATGTTTTAATTGTCCTTTTCCTATCACAAATTATATACATTTTATTTCGTTATTACTGTTAAAATGAGATTCTTCTTCTGTTGTCCATTATATTCCGTGACGTTCAGCTGAGACGATCTTTTATTATACACTGATTCCTTTGGCAACATAATCTTTTCCAGTCAATACTCGGGTGAATATCAGTTGCATATATGAAATATTATACAGTGAAATCTTCAGATCAAAAGCTATAAGTATCAATGTCAGAACGTATATCTTTTGATAAATTATAACAATCAGAGATTTTAGCGCACTGAGTAATTAAGAGTGGGTATGACTATGTTGTGGGTCCCGGAAATGGGAACCCCACAAAATAAAGAAACAGCAACCAGAATTTGAGATAGAAAAATAATTATATTAACGTAAAGAATACAAACTTGAACGATGGTTAGTGTTGTTGATCCCGGGAATGGGAACCCCACAAAATAAAGGAACAACAACCAGAATTTGAGATAGAAAATAAGTATATTAACGTAAAGGATACAAACTTGAACGAAGGTTAGTGTTGTGAATTCCGGCAATGGGAACCCCACAAAATAAAGGAACAACAACCAGAATTTGAGATAGAAAATAGGTATATTAACGTAAAGGATACAAACTTGAACGAAGGTTAGTGTTGTGAATTCCGGCAATGGGAACCCCACAAAATAAAGGTACAACAACCAGAATTTGAGATAGAAAATAGGTATATTAACGTAAAGGATACAAACTTGAACGAAGGTTAGTGTTGTGAATTCCGGCAATGGGAACCCCACAAAATAAAGGAACAACAACCAGAATTTGAGATAGAAAATAGGTATATTAACGTAAAGGATACAAACTTGAACGAAGGTTAGTGTTGTGAATTCCGGCAATGGGAACCCCACAAAATGAAGGAACAACAACCAGAATTGAGATAGAAAATAGGTATATTAACGTAAAGGATACAAACTTGAACGAAGGTTAGTGTTGTGAATTCCGGCAATGGGAACCCCACAAAATAAAGGTACAACAACCAGAATTTGAGATAAAAAATAAGTATATTACCGCAAAGGATACAAACTTGAACGAAGGTTAGTGTTGTGGATTCCGGCAATGGGAACCCCACAAAATAAAGGAACAACAACCAGAATTTGAGATAAAAAATAAGTATATTAACGTAAAGAATACAAACTTGAACGAAGGTTAGTGTTGTGGATTCCGGCAATGGGAACCCCACAAAATAAAGGTACAACAACCAGAATTTGAGATAGAAAATAAGTATATTAATGTAAAGAATACAAATTTGAACGAAGGTTAGTGTTGTGGATTCCGGCAATGGGAACCCCACAAAATAAAGGAACAACAACCAGAATTTGAGATAGAAAATAAGTATATTAATGTAAAGAATACAAATTTGAACGAAGGTTAGTGTCGTGGATTCCGGCAATGGGAACCCCACAAAATGAAGGAACAACAACCAGAATTTGAGATAGAAAATAAGTATATAAACGTAAAGGATACAAACTTGAACGAAGGTTAGTGTTGTGGATTCCGGCAATGGGAACCCCACAAAATAAAGGAACAACAACCAGAATTTGAGATAGAAAATAGGTATATTAACGTAAAGGATACAAACTTGAACGAAGGTTAGTGTTGTGGATTCCGGCAATGGGAACCCCACAAAATAAAGGAACAACAACCAGAATTTGAGATAGAAAATAAGTATATTAACGTAAAGAATACAAACTTGAACGAAGGTTAGTGTTGTGGATTCCGGCAATGGGAACCCCACAAAATAAAGGAACAACAACCAGAATTTGAGATAGAATATAAGTATATTAACGTAAAGAATACAAACTTGAACGAAGGTTAGTGTTGTGGATTCCGGCAATGGGAACCCCACAAAATAAAGGAACAACAACCAGAATTTGAGATAGAAAATAAGTATATTCACGTAAAGGATACAAACTTGAACGAAGGTTAGTGTTGTGGATTCCGCCAATGGGAACCCCACAAAATAAAGGAACAACAACCAGAATTTGAGATAGAAAATAAGTATATTAACGTAAAGAATACAAACTTGAACGAAGGTTAGTGTTGTGGATTCCGGCAATGGGAACCCCACAAAATAAAGGAACAACAACCAGAATTTCAGATAGAAAATAAGTATATTCACGTAGAGGATACAAACTTAAACGAAGGTTAGTGTTGTGGATTCCGGCAATGGGAACCCCGCAAAATAAAGGAACAACAACCAGAATTTGAGATAGAAAATAAGTATATTAACGTAAAGAATACAAACTTGAACGAAGGTTAGTGTTGTGGATTCCGGCAATGGGAACCCCACAAAATAAAGGAACAACAACCAGAATTTGAGATAGAAAATAAGTATATTAACGTAAAGAATACAAACTTGAACGAAGGTTAGTGTTGTGGATTCCGGCAATGGGAACCCCACAAAATAAAGGAACAACAACCAGAATTTCAGAGAGAAAATAAGTATATTAATGTAAAGAGTACAAATTTGAACGAAGGTTAGTGTCGTGGATTCCGGCAATGGGAACCCCACAAAATAAAGGAACAACAACCAGAATTTGAGATAGAAAATAAGTATATAAACGTAAAGGATACAAACTTGAACGAAGGTTAGTGTTGTGGATTCCGGCAATGGGAACCCCACAAAATAAAGGAACAACAACCAGAATTTGAGATAGAAAATAGGTATATTAACGTAAAGGATACAAACTTGAACGAAGGTTAGTGTTGTGGATTCCGGCAATGGGAACCCCACAAAATAAAGGAACAACAACCAGAATTTGAGATAGAAAATAAGTATATTAACGTAAAGAATACAAACTTGAACGAAGGTTAGTGTTGTGGATTCCGGCAATGGGAACCCCACAAAATAAAGGAACAACAACCAGAATTTGAGATAGAAAATAAGTATATTCACGTAAAGGATACAAACTTGAACGAAGGTTAGTGTTGTGGATTCCGGCAATGGGAACCCCACAAAATAAAGGAACAACAACCAGAATTTGAGATAGAAAATAAGTATATTAACGTAAAGAATACAAACTTGAACGAAGGTTAGTGTTGTGGATTCCGGCAATGGGAACCCCACAAAATAAAGGAACAACAACCAGAATTTGAGATAGAAAATAAGTATATTAACGTAAAGAATACAAACTTGAACGAAGGTTAGTGTTGTGGATTCCGGCAATGAGAACCCCACAAAATAAAGGACCACAAGCAGAATTTCAGATAGAAAATAAGTATATTAACGTAAAGAATACAAACTTGAACGAAGGTTAGTGTTGTGGATTCCGGCAATGGGAACCCCACAAAATAAAGGAACAACAACAAGAATTTGAGATAGAAAATAAGTATATTCACGTAAAGAATACAAACTTGAACGAAGGTAGTGTTGTTGATCCCGGATATGGGAACCCCACAAAATAAAGGAACAACAACCAGAATTTGAGATAGAAAATAGGTGTATTAACGTAAAGGATACAAACTTGAACGAAGATTAGTGTTGTGGATTCCGGCAATGGGAACCCCACAAAATAAAGGAACAACAACCAGAATTTGAGATAGAAAATAAGTATATTAACGTAAAGAATACAAACTTGAACGAAGGTTAGTGTTGTGGATTCCGGCAATGGGAACCCCACAAAATAAAGGAACAACAACCAGAATTTGAGATAGAAAATAAGTATATTAACGTAAAGAATACAAACTTGAACGAAGGTTAGTGTTGTGGATTCCGGCAATGGGAACCCCACAAAATAAAGGAACAACAACCAGAATTTGAGATAGAAAATAAGTATATTCACGTAAAGGATACAAACTTGAACGAAGGTTAGTGTTGTGGATTCCGCCAATGGGAACCCCACAAAATAAAGGAACAACAACCAGAATTTGAGATAGAAATATGTATATTAACGTAAAGAATACAAACTTGAACGAAGGTTAGTGTTGTGGATCCCGGGAATGGGAACCCCACAAATTAAAGGAACAACAACCAGAATTGGAGATAGAAAATAAGTATATTAACGTAAAGTATACAAACTTGAACGAAGGTTAGTGTTGTGGATTCCGGCAATGGGAACCCCACAAAATAAAGGAACAATAACCAGAATTTGAGATAGAAAATAAGTATATTAACGTAAAGAATACAAACTTGAACGAAGGTTAGTGTTGTGGATTCCGGCAATGGGAACCCCACAAAATAAAGGAACAACAACCAGAATTTGAGATAGAAAATAAGTATATTAACGTAAAGAATACAAACTTGAACGAAGGTTAGTGTTGTGGATTCCGACAATGGGAACCCCACAAAATAAAGGAACAACAACCAGAATTTGAGATAGAAAATAAGTATATTAACGTAAAGAATACAAACTTGAACGAAGGTTAGTGTTGTGGATTCCGGCAATGGGAACCCCACAAAATAAAGGAACAACAACCAGAATTTGAGATGGAAAATAAGTATATTCACGTAAAGGATACAAACTTGAACGAAGGTTAGTGTTGTGGATTCCGGCAATGGGAACCCCACAAAATAAAGGAACAACAACCAGAATTTGAGATAGAAAATAAGTATATTAACGTAAGGAATACAAACTTGAACGAAGGTTAATGTTGTGGATTCCGGCAATGGGAACCCCACAAAATAAAGGAACAACAACCAGAATTTGAGATAGAAAATAAGTATATTAACGTAAAGAATACATACTTGAACGAAGGTTAGTGTTGTGGATTCCGGCAATGGGAACCCCACAAAATAAAGGAACAACAACCAGAATTTGAGATGGAAAATAAGTATATTCACGTAAAGGATACAAACTTGAACGAAGGTTAGTGTTGTGGATTCCGGCAATGGAAACCCCACAAAATAAAGGAACAACAACCAGAATTTGAGATAGAAAATAAGTATATTAACGTAAAGAATACAAACTTGAACGAAGGTTAGTGTTGTGGATTCCGGCAATGGGAACCCCACAAAATAAAGGAACAACAACCAGAATTTGAGATAGAAAATAAGTATATTAACGTAAAGAATACAAACTTGAACGAAGGTTAGTTTTGTGGATTCCGGCAATGGGAACCCCACAAAATAAAGGAACAACAACCAGAATTTGAGATAGAAAATAAGTATATTCACGTAAAGGATACAAACTTAAACGAAGGTTAGTGTTGTGGATTCCGGCAATGGGAACCCCGCAAAATAAAGGAACAACAACCAGAATTTGAGATAGAAAATAAGTATATTAACGTAAAGAATACAAACTTGAACGAAGGTTAGTGTTGTGGATTCCGGCAATGGGAACCCCACAAAATAAAGGAACAACAACCAGAATTTGAGATAGAAAATAAGTATATTAACGTAAAGAATACAAACTTGAACGAAGGTTAGTGTTGTGGATTCCGGCAATGGGAACCCCACAAAATAAAGGAACAACAACCAGAATTTCAGATAGAAAATAAGTATATTAATGTAAAGAATACAAATTTGAACGAAGGTTAGTGTCGTGGATTCCGGCAATGGGAACCCCACAAAATAAAGGAACAACAACCAGAATTTGAGATAGAAAATAAGTATATAAACGTAAAGGATACAAACTTGAACGAAGGTTAGTGTTGTGGATTCCGGCAATGGGAACCCCACAAAATAAAGGAGCAACAACCAGAATTTGAGATAGAAAATAGGTATATTAACGTAAAGGATACAAACTTGAACGAAGGTTACTGTTGTGGATTCCGGCAATGGGAACCCCACAAAATAAAGGAACAACAACCAGAATTTGAGATAGAAAATAAGTATATTAACGTAAAGAATACAAACTTGAACGAAGGTTAGTGTTGTGGATTCCGGCAATGGGAACCCCACAAAATAAAGAACAACAACCAGAATTTGAGATAGAAAATAAGTATATTAACGTAAAGAATACAAACTTGAACGAAGGTTAGTGTTGTGGATTCCGGCAATGGGAACCCCACAAAATAAAGGAACAACAACCAGAATTTGAGATAGAAAATAAGTATATTCACGTAAAGGATACAAACTTGAACGAAGGTTAGTGTTGTGGATTCCGGCAATGGGAACCCCACAAAATAAAGGAACAACAACCAGAATTTGAGATAGAAAATAAGTATATTAACGTAAAGAATACAAACTTGAACGAAGGTTAGTGTTGTGGATTCCGGCAATGGGAACCCCACAAAATAAAGGAACAACAAGCAGAATTTCAGATAGAAAATAAGTATATTAACGTAAAGAATACAAACTTGAACGAAGGTTAGTGTTGTGGATTCCGGCAATGGGAACCCCACAAAATAAAGGAACAACAACCAGAATTTGAGATAGAAAATAAGTATATTAACGTAAAGAATACAAACTTGAACGAAGGTTAGTGTTGTGGATTCCGGCAATGGGAACCCCACAAAATAAAGGAACAACAACCAGAATTTGAGATAGAAAATAAGTATATTAACGTAAAGAATACATACTTGAACGAAGGTTAGTGTTGTGGATTCCGGCAATGGGAACCCCACAAAATAAAGGAACAACAACCAGAATTTGAGATAGAAAATAAGTATATTAACGTAAAGAATACAAACTTGAACGAAGGTTAGTGTTGTGGATTCCGGCAATGGGAACCCCACAAAATAAAGGAACAACAACCAGAATTTGAGATGGAAAATAAGTATATTCACGTAAAGGATACAAACTTGAACGAAGGTTAGTGTTGTGGATTCCGGCAATGGGAACCCCACAAAATAAAGGAACAACAACCAGAATTTGAGATAGAAAATAAGTATATTAACGTAAAGAATACAAACTTGAACGAAGGTTAGTGTTGTGGATTCCGGCAATGGGTACCCCACAAAATAAAGGAACAACAACCAGAATTTGAGATAGAAAATAAGTATATTAACGTAAAGAATACATACTTGAACGAAGGTTAGTGTTGTGGATTCCGGCAATGGGAACCCCACAAAATAAAGGAACAACAACCAGAATTTGAGATAGAAAATAAGTATATTCACGTAAAGGATACAAACTTGAACGAAGGTTTGTGTTGTGGATTCCGGCAATGGAAACCCCACAAAATAAAGGAACAACAACCAGAATTTGAGATAGAAAATAAGTATATTAACGTAAAGAATACAAACTTGAACGAAGGTTAGTGTTGTGGATTCCGGCAATGGGAACCCCACAAAATAAAGGAACAACAACCAGAATTTGAGATAGAAAATAAGTATATTAACGTAAAGAATACAAACTTGAACGAAGGTTAGTTTTGTGGATTCCGGCAATGGGAACCCCACAAAATAAAGGAACAACAACCAGAATTTGAGATAGAAAATAAGTATATTCACGTAAAGGATACAAACTTAAACGAAGGTTAGTGTTGTGGATTCCGGCAATGGGAACCCCGCAAAATAAAGGAACAACAACCAGAATTTGAGATAGAAAATAAGTATATTAACGTAAAGAATACAAACTTGAACGAAGGTTAGTGTTGTGGATTCCGGCAATGGGAACCCCACAAAATAAAGGAACAACAACCAGAATTTGAGATAGAAAATAAGTATATTAACGTAAAGAATACAAACTTGAACGAAGGTTAGTGTTGTGGATTCCGGCAATGGGAACCCCACAAAATAAAGGAACAACAACCAAAATTTCAGATAGAAAATAAGTATATTAATGTAAAGAATACAAATTTGAACGAAGGTTAGTGTCGTGGATTCCGGCAATGGGAACCCCACAAAATAAAGGAACAACAACCAGAATTTGAGATAGAAAATAAGTATATAAACGTAAAGGATACAAACTTGAACGAAGGTTAGTGTTGTGGATTCCGGCAATGGGAACCCCACAAAATAAAGGAGCAACAACCAGAATTTGAGATAGAAAATAGGTATATTAACGTAAAGGATACAAACTTGAACGAAGGTTATTGTTGTGGATTCCGGCAATGGGAACCCCACAAAATAAAGGAACAACAACCAGAATTTGAGATAGAAAATAAGTATATTAACGTAAAGAATACAAACTTGAACGAAGGTTAGTGTTGTGGATTCCGGCAATGGGAACCCCACAAAATAAAGGAACAACAACCAGAATTTGAGATAGAAAATAAGTATATTAACGTAAAGAATACAAACTTGAACGAAGGTTAGTGTTGTGGATTCCGGCAATGAGAACCCCACAAAATAAAGGAACAACAAGCAGAATTTCAGATAGAAAATAAGTATATTAACGTAAAGAATACAAACTTGAACGAAGGTTAGTGTTGTGGATTCCGGCAATGGGAACCCCACAAAATAAAGGAACAACAACAAGAATTTGAGATAGAAAATAAGTATATTCACGTAAAGAATACAAACTTGAACGAAGGTAGTGTTGTTGATCCCGGGAATGGGAACCCCACAAAATAAAGGAACAACAACCAGAATTTGAGATAGAAAATAGGTGTATTAACGTAAAGGATACAAACTTGAACGAAGATTAGTGTTGTGGATTCCGGCAATGGGAACCCCACAAAATAAAGGAACAACAACCAGAATTTGAGATAGAAAATAAGTATATTCACGTAAAGGATACAAACTTGAACGAAGGTTAGTGTTGTGGATTTCGCCAATGGGAACCCCACAAAATAAAGGAACAACAACCAGAATTTGAGATAGAAAATATGTATATTAACGTAAAGAATACAAACTTGAACGAAGGTTAGTGTTGTGGTTCCCGGGAATGGGAACCCCACAAATTAAAGGAACAACAACCAGAATTGGAGATAGAAAATAAGTATATTAACGTAAAGGATACAAACTTGAACGAAGGTTAGTGTTGTGGATTCCAGCAATGAGAACCCCACAAAATAAAGGAACAACAACCAGAATTTGAGATAGAAAATAAGTATATTAACGTAAAGGATACAAACTTGAACGAAGGTTAGTTTTGTTGATTCCGGCAATGGGAACCCCACAAAATAAAGGAACAACAACCAGAATTTGAGATAGAAAATAAGTATATTAACGTAAAGGATACAAACTTGAACGAAGGTTAGTGTTGTGAATTCCGGCAATGGGAACCCCACAAAATAAAGGAACAACAACCAGAATTTGAGATAGAAAATAAGTATATTAACGTAAAGAATACAAACTTGAACGAAGGTTAGTGTTGTGGATTCCGGCAATGGGAACCCCACAAAATAAAGGAACAACAACCAGAATTTGAGATAGAAAATAAGTATATTACCGCAAAGGATACAAACTTGAACGAAGGTTAGTGTTGTGGATTCCGGCAATGGGAACCCCACAAAATAAAGGAACAACAACCAGAATTTGAGATAAAAAATAAGTATATTAACGTAAAGAATACAAACTTGAACGAAGGTTAGTGTTGTGGATTCCGGCAATGGGAATGCCACAAAATAAAGGAACAACAACCAGAATTTGAGATTGAAAAATAAGTATATTAACGTAAAGAATACAAACTTGAACGAAGGTTAGTGTTGTGGATCCCGGGAATGGGAACCCCACAAATTAAAGGAACAACAACCAGAATTTGAGATAGAAAAATAATTATATTAACGTAAAGAATACAAACTTGAACGAAGGTTAGTGTTGTGGATTCCGGCAATGGGAACCCCACAAATTAAAGGAACAACAACCAGAATTTGAGATAGAAAATAAGTATATAAACGTAAAGGATACAAACTTGAACGAAGGTTAGTGTTGTGGATTCCGGCAATGGGAACCCCACAAAATAAAGGAACAACAACCAGAATTTGAGATAGAAATTAGGTATATTAACGTAAAGGATACAAACTTGAACGAAGGTTAGTGTTGTGGATTCCGGCAATGGGAACCCCACAAAATAAAGGAACAACAACCAGAATTTGAGATAGAAAATAAGTATATTAACGTAAAGAATACAAACTTGAACGAAGGTTAGTGTTGTGGATTCCGGCAATGGGAACCCCACAAAATAAAGAACAACAACCAGAATTTGAGATAGAAAATAAGTATATTAACGTAAAGAATACAAACTTGAACGAAGGTTAGTGTTGTGGATTCCGGCAATGGGAACCCCACAAAATAAAGGAACAACAACCAGAATTTGAGATAGAAAATAAGTATATTCACGTAAAGGATACAAACTTGAACGAAGGTTAGTGTTGTGGATTCCGGCAATGGGAACCCCACAAAATAAAGGAACAACAACCAGAATTTGAGATAGAAAATAAGTATATTAACGTAAAGAATACAAACTTGAACGAAGGTTAGTGTTGTGGATTCCGGCAATGGGAACCCCACAAAATAAAGGAACAACAACCAGAATTTGAGATAGAAAATAAGTATATTAACGTAAAGAATACAAACTTGAACGAAGGTTAGTGTTGTGGATTCCGGCAATGAGAACCCCACAAAATAAAGGAACAACAAGCAGAATTTCAGATAGAAAATAAGTATATTAACGTAAAGAATACAAACTTGAACGAAGGTTAGTGTTGTGGATTCCGGCAATGGGAACCCCACAAAATAAAGGAACAACAACAAGAATTTGAGATAGAAAATAAGTATATTCACGTAAAGAATACAAACTTGAACGAAGGTAGTGTTGTTGATCCCGGGAATGGGAACCCCACAAAATAAAGGAACAACAACCAGAATTTGAGATAGAAAATAGGTGTATTAACGTAAAGGATACAAACTTGAACGAAGATTAGTGTTGTGGATTCCGGCAATGGGAACCCCACAAAATAAAGGAACAACAACCAGAATTTGAGATAGAAAATAAGTATATTAACGTAAAGAATACAAACTTGAACGAAGGTTAGTGTTGTGGATTCCGGCAATGGGAACCCCACAAAATAAAGGAACAACAACCAGAATTTGAGATAGAAAATAAGTATATTAACGTAAAGAATACAAACTTGAACGAAGGTTAGTGTTGTGGATTCCGGCAATGGGAACCCCACAAAATAAAGGGACAACAACCAGAATTTGAGATAGAAAATAAGTATATTCACGTAAAGGATACAAACTTGAACGAAGGTTAGTGTTGTGGATTCCGCCAATGGGAACCCCACAAAATAAAGGAACAACAACCAGAATTTGAGATAGAAAATATGTATATTAACGTAAAGAATACAAACTTGAACGAAGGTTAGTGTTGTGGATCCCGGGAATGGGAACCCCACAAATTAAAGGAACAACAACCAGAATTGGAGATAGAAAATAAGTATATTAACGTAAAGTATACAAACTTGAACGAAGGTTAGTGTTGTGGATTCCGGCAATGGGAACCCCACAAAATAAAGGAACAACAACCAGAATTTGAGATAGAAAATAAGTATATTAACGTAAAGAATACAAACTTGAACGAAGGTTAGGGTTGTGGATTCCGGCAATGGGAACCCCACAAAATAAAGGAACAACAACCAGAATTTGAGATAGAAAATAAGTATATTAACGTAAAGAATACAAACTTGAACGAAGGTTAGTGTTGTGGATTCCGACAATGGGAACCCCACAAAATAAAGGAACAACAACCAGAATTTGAGATAGAAAATAAGTATATTCACGTAAAGGATACAAACTTGAACGAAGGTTAGTGTTGTGGATTCCAGCAGTGAGAACCCCACAAAATAAAGGAACAACAACCAGAATTTGAGATAGAAAATAAGTATATTAACGTAAAGGATACAAACTTGAACGAAGGTTAGTGTTGTGGATTCCGGCAATGGGAACCCCACAAAATAAAGGAACAACAACCAGAATTTGAGATAGAAAATAAGTATATTAACGTAAAGGATACAAACTTGAACGAAGGTTAGTGTTGTGAATTCCGGCAATGGGAACCCCACAAAATAAAGGAACAACAACCAGAATTTGTGATAGAAAATAAGTATATTAACGTAAAGAATACAAACTTGAACGAAGGTTAGTGTTGTGGATTCCGGCAATGGGAACCCCACAAAATAAAGGAACAACAACCAGAATTTGAGATAGAAAATAAGTACATTAACGTAAAGAATACAAACTTGAACGAAGGTTAATGTTGTGGATTCCGGCAATGGGAACCCCACAAAATAAAGGAACAACAACCAGAATTTGAGATAGAAAATAAGTATATTAACGTAAAGAATACAAACTTGAACGAAGGTTAGTGTTGTGGATTCCGGCAATGGGAATGCCACAAAATAAAGGAACAACAACCAGAATTTGAGATTGAAAAATAAGTATATTAACGTAAAGAATACAAACTTGAACGAAGGTTAGTGTTGTGGATCCCGGGAATGGGAACCCCACAAATTAAAGGAACAACAACCAGAATTTGAGATAGAAAAATAATTATATTAACGTAAAGAATACAAACTTGAACGAAGGTTAGTGTTGTGGATTCCGGCAATGGGAACCCCACAAATTAAAGGAACAACAACCAGAATTTGAGATAGAAAATAAGTATATAAACGTAAAGGATACAAACTTGAACGAAGGTTAGTGTTGTGGATTCCGGCAATGGGAACCCCACAAAATAAAGGAACAACAACCAGAATTTGAGATAGAAAATAGGTATATTAACGTAAAGGATACAAACTTGAACGAAGGTTAGTGTTGTGGATTCCGGCAATGGGAACCCCACAAAATAAAGGAACAACAACCAGAATTTGAGATAGAAAATAAGTATATTAACGTAAAGAATACAAACTTGAACGAAGGTTAGTGTTGTGGATTCCGGCAATGGGAACCCCACAAAATAAAGAACAACAAACAGAATTTGAGATAGAAAATAAGTATATTAACGTAAAGAATACAAACTTGAACGAAGGTTAGGGTTGTGGATTCCGGCAATGGGAACCCCACAAAATAAAGGAACAACAACCAGAATTTGAGATAGAAAATAAGTATATTAACGTAAAGAATACAAACTTGAACGAAGGTTAGTGTTGTGGATTCCGACAATGGGAACCCCACAAAATAAAGGAACAACAACCAGAATTTGAGATAGAAAATAAGTATATTCACGTAAAGGATACAAACTTGAACGAAGGTTAGTGTTGTGGATTCCAGCAATGAGAACCCCACAAAATAAAGGAACAACAACCAGAATTTGAGATAGAAAATAAGTATATTAACGTAAAGGATACAAACTTGAACGAAGGTTAGTGTTGTGGATTCCGGCAATGGGAACCCCACAAAATAAAGGAACAACAACCAGAATTTGAGATAGAAAATAAGTATATTCACGTAAAGGATACAAACTTGAACGAAGGTTAGTGTTGTGAATTCCGGCAATGGGAACCCCACAAAATAAAGGAACAACAACCAGAATTTGAGATAGAAAATAAGTATATTAACGTAAAGAATACAAACTTGAACGAAGGTTAGTGTTGTGGATTCCGGCAATGGGAACCCCACAAAATAAAGGAACAACAACCAGAATTTGAGATAGAAAATAAGTATATTAACGTAAAGAATACAAACTTGAACGAAGGTTAGTGTTGTGGATTCCGGCAATGGGAACCCCACAAAATAAAGGAACAACAACCAGAATTTGAGATAGAAAATAAGTATATTAACGTAAAGAATACAAACTTGAACGAAGGTTAGTGTTGTGGATTCCGGCAATGGGAATGCCACAAAATAAAGGAACAACAACCAGAATTTGAGATTGAAAAATAAGTATATTAACGTAAAGAATACAAACTTGAACGAAGGTTAGTGTTGTGGATCCCGGGAATGGGAACCCCACAAATTAAAGGAACAACAACCAGAATTTGAGATAGAAAAATAATTATATTAACGTAAAGAATACAAACTTGAACGAAGGTTAGTGTTGTGGATTCCGGCAATGGGAACCCCACAAATTAAAGGAACAACAACCAGAATTTGAGATAGAAAATAAGTATATAAACGTAAAGGATACAAACTTGAACGAAGGTTAGTGTTGTGGATTCCGGCAATGGGAACCCCACAAAATAAAGGAACAACAACCAGAATTTGAGATAGAAAATAGGTATATTAACGTAAAGAATACAAACTTGAACGAAGGTTAGTGTTGTGGATTCCGGCAATGAGAACCCCACAAAATAAAGGAACAACAAGCAGAATTTCAGATAGAAAATAAGTATATTAACGTAAAGAATACAAACTTGAACGAAGGTTAGTGTTGTGGATTCCGGCAATGGGAACCCCACAAAATAAAGGAACAACAACCAGAATTTGAGATAGAAAATAAGTATATTCACGTAAAGGATACAAACTTGAACGAAGGTTAGTGTTGTGGATTCCGGCAATGGGAACCCCACAAAATAAAGGAACAACAACCAGAATTTGAGATAGAAAATAAGTATATTAACGTAAAGAATACAAACTTGAACGAAGGTTAGTGTTGTGGATTCCGGCAATGGGAACCCCACAAAATAAAGGAACAACAACCAGAATTTGAGATAGAAAATAAGTATATTAACGTAAAGAATACAAACTTGAACGAAGGTTAGTGTTGTGGATTCCGGCAATGAGAACCCCACAAAATAAAGGAACAACAAGCAGAATTTCAGATAGAAAATAAGTATATTAACGTAAAGAATACAAACTTGAACGAAGGTTAGTGTTGTGGATTCCGGCAATGGGAACCCCACAAAATAAAGGAACAACAACAAGAATTTGAGATAGAAAATAAGTATATTCACGTAAAGAATACAAACTTGAACGAAGGTAGTGTTGTTGATCCCGGGAATGGGAACCCCACAAAATAAAGGAACAACAACCAGAATTTGAGATAGAAAATAGGTGTATTAACGTAAAGGATACAAACTTCAACGAAGATTAGTGTTGTGGATTCCGGCAATGGGAACCCCACAAAATAAAGGAACAACAACCAGAATTTGAGATAGAAAATAAGTATATTAACGTAAAGAATACAAACTTGAACGAAGGTTAGGGTTGTGGATTCCGGCAATGGGAACCCCCCAAAATAAAGGAACAACAACCAGAATTTGAGATAGAAAATAAGTATATTAACGTAAAGAATACAAACTTGAACGAAGGTTAGTGTTGTGGATTCCGACAATGGGAACCCCACAAAATAAAGGAACAACAACCAGAATTTGAGATAGAAAATAAGTATATTCACGTAAAGGATACAAACTTGAACGAAGGTTAGTGTTGTGGATTCCAGCAATGAGAACCCCACAAAATAAAGGAACAACAACCAGAATTTGAGATAGAAAATAAGTATATTAACGTAAAGGATACAAACTTGAACGAAGGTTAGTGTTGTGGATTCCGGCAATGGGAACCCCACAAAATAAAGGAACAACAACCAGAATTTGAGATAGAAAATAAGTATATTAACGTAAAGGATACAAACTTGAACGAAGGTTAGTGTTGTTGAATTCCGGCAATGGGAACCCCACAAAATAAAGGAACAACAACCAGAATTTGAGATAGAAAATAAGTATATTAACGTAAAGAATACAAACTTGAACGAAGGTTAGTGTTGTGGATTCCGGCAATGGGAACCCCACAAAATAAAGGAACAACAACCAGAATTTGAGATAGAAAATAAGTATATTAACGTAAAGAATACAAACTTGAACGAAGGTTAGTGTTGTGGATTCCGGCAATGGGAACCCCACAAAATAAAGGAACAACAACCAGAATTTGAGATAGAAAATAAGTATATTAACGTAAAGAATACAAACTTGAACGAAGGTTAGTGTTGTGGATTCCGGCAATGGGAATGCCACAAAATAAAGGAACAACAACCAGAATTTGAGATTGAAAAATAAGTATATTAACGTAAAGAATACAAACTTGAACGAAGGTTAGTGTTGTGGATCCCGGGAATGGGAACCCCACAAATTAAAGGAACAACAACCAGAATTTGAGATAGAAAAATAATTATATTAACGTAAAGAATACAAACTTGAACGAAGGTTAGTGTTGTGGATTCCGGCAATGGGAATCCCACAAAATAAAGGAACAACAACCAGAATTCGAGATACAAAAATAAGTATATTAACGTAAAGGATACAAACTTGAACGAAGGTTAGTGTTGTGGATTCCGGCAATGGGAACCCCACAAAATAAAGGAACAACAACCAGAATCTGAGAAAATGACCACGCATCTGTTTTATTTGTTTATCAAAAAAGTTATTGTAATTATATACACTATTGACATTGTTCGAACTGTTGTCGTCATCCTTACTACCATATTCATGTTGCCTGATGGACACATGGCCCAGTGTATAAAAATATTAGTTTAATTTTAGAGATTTGCCGAATGAAATCTGAGTTCAATACCTGATGAAGAGGTGCACAAAAACTTCGAGATTTGAGTTAAATGGCAGTAACTGGTACTGAGATATCTGGAAGAAACATGGCTTGTGGAACTAAAATACTCTATTCCGCTGAACGAAATAAAGGGTTCACTTTAAAATTCCGATAACCAAATGAAGGCCTGAGCGTACAACGGTCGATATATCTCGAATCTAAACTTATTTATAAATGGAACTTTGTCTCTGTGTGTGTGTGTGTCCGTTGCCTATAGACTCCGAAACGGCTGAACTGATTTTCTTGTAAATTTACACAGTTGTACTATAAGAGTCTGCAAGTGTTCTTAGCTAGGCTTTATGTCGCAGTACCCCCGATAAGTATCGAAAATCGATAATCGAAATAATCGGGTTATAGTAGGAGTGATCCGATTTTAATCAAATTTGATAGACTCATAGAAAAAGACATAAGAAATGATATTCAGAAGTTTCAAGGTTGCAGTTCTTACAATAGTGCAGAAAATCGATAATATATATGTATATATATATATATATATATATATATATATATATATATATATATATTTATATATATATAAGGCAAGAAGTTTGTGTGTGTCTGTTTATCTGCCTACATCTGAATTTTTCTCAGCCCTTTTATTTTAGTTTTTGCTTCAAGTTTGGCTCTAAGTAGGTATAATTGTAGTCTTAGTCTCAGCCATGATACCATTTACTCAGAGGACTTATTTAGCCTTCAAAATTCAGTTTACGACGAAAAGAACTTATTTGATATCGATACCAGGAAATCAAAATAAGACTTACATCCATTCATTTTTCTTTCAGTCTACGGTTTCGCTTTAACTGGAAACAACCATTGCTTTTTAAGTCTTTCGTGCCAACGTCCAAAGAGTCTGAGCTCCAGGGCCATGGATTAGTTTTAAAGCTTTCATTACACCCGAGCAACGCCGGGCTATACTGCTAGTTTGGCAATAAAGATGAGTACACAATCCGACAAATTTAATTAGTGCAAATAATTAGTGTACGCGCGTGCGCGTGTGTGTTCTTGCGCGCGTTGGTTGTTTAAAAATATTTATCTGTATTTCCATTCGCACAAAAAGAGAAGGCCGAAAACCACATCCTAAACAGGGAACAAGGGATGAGCCTCTTCACCCGTTCAATAGATGTTGGTGGTGTGTGAACCGGGCGATAGTTAGATCTATCTACTTCAATTGAAAAAAAAAAAGAGTGTAAAGATTGGCAAAGAGAAAGCCGAAAACCACATCCTAAACAGGGAACAAGGGATGAGCCTCTTCACCTGTTCAGTAGACGTTGGTGGTGTGTGAACCGGGCGATAGTTAGATCTATCTACTCCAATTGAAAAAAAAAAAAAGAGTGTAAAGATTGGAAAAGAGAAAGCCGAAAACCACATCCTAAACAGGGAACAAGGGATGAGTCTCTTCACCCGTTCAATAGATGTGGGTGCAGTGTGAACCGGGCGATAGTTAGATCTATCTTCTCCAATTGAAAAAAATAAAGAAACAGGAAAGAGTTAAAAGTTTGGAAAAGAGAAAGCCGAAAACCACATCCTAAACAGGGAACAAGGGATGAGTCTCTTCACCCGTTCAATAGACGTGGGTGGAGTGTGAACCGGGCGATAGTTAGATCTATTTACTCCAATTGAAAAAAATAAAGAAAAAGGAAAGAGTGAAAAGATTGGAAAAGAGAAAGCCGAAAACCACATCCTAAACAGGGAACAAGGGATGAACCTCTTTACCTGTTCAGTAGACGTTGGTGGAGTGTGATTACTCATTTCTAATGATTACTCTGACCTCTTTGTTAATTTTGTATGAATCTCTTTCGGAATTTAACTTAATGTAGTCCTGACTTTGAACAGGAGAAAAGAAGAGATCTGCTTACAATTTTATATGTGTTCACTATTGATCATGATTTACAATCGACCGCTAACATTGACGCTACATAGAGTAAGGCATTCACTTGCGATCGGGCAATTCGGCGCTGATTTCAGAAATTCTGCATTGGGAATATGAGTCTTAAAGATCAACGTTGTAGATGACTTCTGTTCGCAACTGACAATTAACATCAGAAAATACTTGTCGAACAAAACCCATGACAAAATGTCAGAGAAATGCTTCAGATAATGGGTGCCACCATTTCAATAATATCGGACCATCTCAAGAAAATTGCCAAGGTGAAGAAACACGATAAATGCGTTCCACGTGACCTCAGGGACAGTCAGTGAGTTCGATGTTTTGAAGTGTGATCGATGTTGCATCTACGAAATTCTAATGATCCATTACTCGGGATGTGAAATGGATCCTTTCTGACAATTGTAAACGATCTGCTCAATAGTTTCTAAAACCGAAATTGCAACAACAGAAGATTTTGGTGACTATCTGGTGGTTCGCCATTGGCGTTAATCATTACTGCTTGCTGAAATCGAACCAGACAATCACTGCCGATATTTACTGTCTGCAATTGGATGAAATTCACATCCAATAACGCCAAATGCAACCGACACTTATAAACGACGATGTCCAATTCAGCTTGATGACAATGCGAGGTCACATGTTGTCAGGATGGCACTGCAGAAGCTGATCAACTTGTAATACAAGACCTTGCAACATCCACAATATTCTTCCAATCTCGACCACAGACTATAAATTTTTCAAAAACCTGAACGATTTTTGAAGCCAAAAGACATTCCGTTGCAAAGAAGATGAGAAACCTCATTCCAAGACTCCGTGTTGAAGAAAACATTAGAGTTTTTTGTAAAAGCATAGATAACATTGTAAGTCTATGGATTAAATGCTTAGATGTTTAGGATTACTATATTGATTGATTTAAACTGCTTAATGCATAAATATTGATTCTAAAAATTATATTATTTTGCAAAAAAGCTAAGAGCTATAACTGAAAAACTTTTAAACAGAATTGATAGTTATTTTTTTAAATCAGTAATATGTTATTGATTGTGGAAAGCCAAAAATGAATTGGCATGGCGAAGGACGCGTTCCAGAAACTGATTTACATACGCAGAAATACCCCTATGAAAGGCATGAATCGCCCGCTTCTCCCCCAGGTAGCAGGACAGATTGTGTTCTATCGCCTTGGTTGGCAACCATTCTACTGCAGAAAATAATGGCAACCAATTGCTGGAAAATCTTCTGACCAGTCAGTTATGTCTCTTTTAAGACATGATCGCCTAAGCGTGTATCACATATGGCACTTAACTGACTGAATGACTGAATATAATAATTGGAATCCTGATTAAGGCTTCTCCTGGGCATAAAGTGGGGATCAGTTTTATATTGTTATGAAGTAATAAACTGATCCTCCAATTAAACATGATACTAGTCCCCCACTAATTACTACTTAATATTAAGTATTTTTTCTTTGTATTAAGACACAGGAAACTTTCACTAGAAACAAAGAGAGTACTAGATTGCTATGAGATATCAGTTCTTCAATATGGCAATGAATGTTGGACAATATCAACAAAGATGAAGGGAAAACTTGAAGCAGCCGAAATGTGGTCCTACAGAAGGATGTTAAAGATATCGTGGACCGAGCATGTGAGCAATGACGAGGTGTTGGAAAGAATGGAAACGAAAAGGAAATTAATAGTGAACATCAGGAAGAGACAACTGTAGTTCCTGGGACATGCAATGAGGAAGGAGGGCTTGGAGAACTTGATACTAACAGGCCAGATAGAGGGAAAAAGACAGAGGTAAGCAGCGGATAATATATTTGAAGGGCCTGAGCATGTGGATGACAGAACGGGAGCAGCGAGACGTTACAGGAGAAAGCGTGCTAAGAGCCACCAGGGATAGGGAGACGTGGAAGGCCATAATCGCCTACGTTCTGAAAGGACAAGACACATAGAAGAGCAAGGGTATTTATTGGGATATTAATTTGAAGAAATATCTGTTGCAATAATTACAAAAATACACGCAATTCTGCTCTCCATTCACAAGAATTTCCAATAATTTGCACAACTCTTTAGTGCTAATAATAAAGTCTAGGTACCAAAGATGAAAAGTCATCTTCCAAACGATTCTTCCCCGACGGCTACAATCTCCAGGAGTTTAAATGTAAGGTCAATAGACACCTCCTAACACACTAACCTTCTCCCATTCTATCAAGCACTCTTCCCATCTGCCCGACACTCATCCTCGCTATCCTTACTCATCTATCACCTTTCTCCTGACATTCCCTATGTCTATCCACTCCTTCTCTTTACCTTCCCCTATGTAGCCCCATGCGCAATAGTGGCAGTGGAATGCCTTGCTTGGGGTGAGATGATTAAAAAAAAAAAAAAAAATCAGAACCATTTCGATGAAAGGTTTTATAAAAAGCTCACAGAAAAGCTACATTACAGCAGTAGGAGAGATACTGAAACCGAGATAACAGGTCAGAACCAAGAATGTTGCAGGTTCAATTTTTGGATTTTGTCAAATAAATAAATATATAAATTAGTTAAGTGCCATACGGGATACACGCTTGGGCGATCATGTCTCGTTTGAGAAAAGATTAATTAATAGCGGATCAGTTCATTACTTCATTAGAATATAAACCTGTTCCCCCAGTTTATGCCCAATAGAAGCCTTAGTCATGTTTTCAACTATTATATTCAGTCAGTCAGTGTCATAAGTGATATACACTTGAGCGATCATGTCTCGAAAGAGACATGACTGACTGGGCAAAAGATTTTCTCGTAGGCGGTTGCCAGGACTTTTTGCGGTAGACTGGTTGCCGACCAAGGCTATAGAACCCAATCTGTCCTGTTAATTGACTCATAGGAAGAAGTGTATTATATTATTAAGTAGTAATTAATGGGGGACTAGTATCATGTTTTCAACT